>CABHPQ010076400.1:0-38385 GCA_902168405.1 Peromyscus aztecus | reverse complement strand
GGATATAAGCACTGAATGTGGAGTTCATTTCCTCCTAATTGTCCCAAGTGTGTTGTGGTAGATGCACATGTTGAGATATGATAGGAAAAAGCAAAAAATGCAAACACCAAAAAGGCCATTTATTACATACCGTCAAGGAAACCCACAATGACTTCAGGATGTATATTACATTCCTGAGTTTTACACGATTTCCTGAACAATGTTAACAGTTTTCTGAGAATGTTCTCAAGAATTCCATTTCCATCACAGCCAAGTATGTATTCACACCCCCTGACCCCTAAGCCATGCCTCTCCTAACTTCTGTGCTAAGCCCCTTCTGCAACAGAGGAAAGATGGGCCCCATAAATAAAACCTAAGCCCAGTGCAATCTGAAAAAGCACTAGTTAAGAGAAAGAAACCTCTGAGCATATTCATAAGGAGTGGTTCTTTATGAAACTTTTCTGTGTCACAAGGACACCATGGAGGCTGTGCCACATTCTGCAACTGTTGCTATGGCAAAGCGTCTTAGGCTATTGAGTAGGGAGCACATTGTTGTGTTTAAGTCATGTAAATGATCAGGACACAAAGGAAGCAGCCCAGGCAGCTCCTGCTCCATCACTGCTATGCTGAGGTCTTTCTCCCTTGACATGTGCCATTTACACGGCATGGGAAGGCTCCCCCATCCCTGAAAACCTTACTCCCTGGGTGCTTCAAACTGGCCTTTGGAGACATTTATGAGATCTCCACCTCTTTCAGAAACGATTCTGCAGAGGAAAAACTACACAATGACAAAGCCCTTTCCTCTATTTTAAGGCCAGGATATTTCTAAGCAGGTTTTGCATTTTGTTCCAGGCTGCTGATCTTGTCTAATATTACAATTTTCTGCCTGTTTCTGTACCTTAGAAGGAAACTAGGACAGTTTCTCCTTTGTCACCTACTTATATCTCAAATATGGGTTTTTAATTAAGTATGTTACTACAGCACCAATTCACACTGATTAGACATAATTATAGAAACAAAATATGCAGAATACCTTTTAATAATGCCACCACCTCTAAGGAAACAATGAGGTTCTAATTTAATGATCAAAGCATTGTTTGAAAGCAATGTCGAATTAAAAAAAACAGTAATATATCTTAAGTGGAGCTTATTTTTGGATTGCACTGTGCAATTAAAAATGTACTATTATTTAGGATCCAGTGTTTCTAATTTTTAAATTATTATTTAAATGAAGAATTGAACAATAAAAACAATAAAACCTCTCCCTAATGAAGACACTTTGGATTTGGGGACTTGGATACTTGGAATGCTGTGCTCATTTGTAGCTCAATTTTGAGAGGAAATTATCACCACTATGAAAATCCACAATTTTGATAACATGTGTCAGTGTCACTTGTGTTTTGACACTTTACTGTGATTAGAACGGATTAAATCACTGGCAGAGTATATCACTTGTGGACACTGCATAAACGGCACACAGGAACTCTGCATTAACTTTGCAAAACCTCTTGTATCTTCAGCTATCATAACCTCTAAAATGGTTTTGTTACTTTTTTCAATGCATTTTGATTCAGAAGAAAAATGCATTTTTTCCTACTTGCATAAGAATAGACCATGTCAGGAGAGCTCAGAGAATTACTATCACACAACCATATGCTATTAGTCCCAGAACTTGTCTAAGCCTCTGGAGTCAAAAGAACTTAGGACAATGAGTTCTCAGCAAAAATTTGATTTACCCGGAATTTCAATTCCATTCAGAAAAGAATTCTGTAAACAATTAGGAGCGAGAATCTCTTTAGTTTTATTGATTAAAATGCTCTTTTAGGAATTAAACAGTATTTACAATGCCTATAAATTTTAAGGCATAATCTGACATTTCATTCTATATTTTTAAATTCTCTGTAGTTAAAATCATAGCTTTCCATTGCTCCCATCCCCATCTGAAGAGAACTTCAAATATTTGATACACAATGTAGGAATGACTCTCTTGAGAAGCTAGCATCCTTATCTTGGGTGTGCTCTGTCCTATTCCTAAATACCCCTCTCTTAAAACCATTTTCTTTTGTTAAAGAATGTTTCCCTGGGCCGGGCGGTGGTGGCGCACGCCTTTAATCCCAGCACTCGGGAGGCAGAGGCAGGTGGATCTCTGTGAGTTCGAGGCCAGCCTGGGCTACAGAGTGAGTTCCAGGAAAGGCGCAAAGCTACACAGAGAAACCCTGTCTCGAAAAACAAAAAAAAAAAAAAAAGAATGTTTGCCCATCATGTATGAAGCCTTAGTTTCCATTTCCAGCACTGCATATGCTTCGTGTGGTAGTACATGCCTCTAATCCTAGCACTGAACAAGAGAGGCAGGAGTATCACCTCCAACTACATAAAGAGTTTGAGATCAACCTGGGTTACATAAGACCCTGTCTCTAATACATAACTAAAATGACATAAAACATCTCAAGTTTGACATGGTGACACATACTTATAATCCTAGCACTTAGGAACCTGAGTCAGGAGAATTACCAAGAGTTTGAGACTACTCTGAACTACGTAGTATCAATCCAGCCAGGCTACATAATGAGACTGTTTCAAGGAAAATGAAAAAAACTAAAACACTTCACAAGTGAAAAATATGACTATCATAAATGTGTATTTCCTTTAGTTGATATATATATATATATCTTACTGGATATATATATATATATATATATATATATATATATATAAGACCATAGGAATCTTCTAATTTAGTCTCAATATTAGCACAGAAAGTTCACTTATGTTTGATTTTATAATATATACTGATTACTATATAATATTTCCATGCACTTGCATGATAATCTTTAAGAATCCATCAGAGCACACATCTAATTGTATTCTAATATTGTTTTGTGAGCTTGCCTTTGGCTTAGCCTTCCACTGCAGGTGATGATGAGGATGGAGCTGCAAACATACATTTCATCCTGGTTCTTGCTTCCTCATTCCTGCCCCTACTCCACAGTTACAAATACACTTACATTATCTTTTAGAATATTTACAGTAGTATCACTCTGAGGAGTGGTCCAGATGTTATCCTTTTCTAAAACTGGAGCAATTATATATGTTTTGTGAATGATCTGGGCATACTTAACTCTGATTATGACTTTTTGAAACAAGAGCCTAGTTGGCAAATAATTCATATGTAAGAAAATCCACCAATTTAATGTATTTCATTAAATAATTTTTAATATAGTCACAGAGTCTTAACCATCACTATAACCTAATTTTAGAGCAGCTTCCTCCCTTGAAGAAGAAATCATCTTGTGTCTGTTAGCAGTCAGTCCATTTTCCTCTACTTTCCACCCATGGCCCCAGTGAGCATTAAACTTTCTGTATCTATAAGTGTATCTACTCTCAACGTTTCACACAAACAAATTCATAAAAATGTGTGATGCTGTAGCATAACACAACCTCTATCAGTAGGCTATGCTTTTAGTGCTTTTCTAGTATTCCACCGCTTGACTACTACATTTTATTCATGCTTTCATCAGTTGATGGACATTTGGGATGTTGACATCTAAGTGTGTTCTTCTTATTATTATTATTATTATTGTGTGTGTGTGTGTGTGTGTGTGTGTATGTGTGTGTGTGTGTGTGTGTAGGTGCCCATGCATGGGGAGACAAGAGAACATCTTTAGATGTCTATTCCATGATTCTCCACATTATTCCTTTGAAACAGGGTCTCTCACTGAATTTGGAGCTAGGTTGGCAGCCAGGAAGACCCAGCTGTCCTCTCTTCTCTGCCATTAGCAGCAGAAGTGTTACAGGTGTGTGCCCAACCATGCCTGATTTTTAACCTGGGTGCTGGGGATTTGAACTCAGTTCCTCATACTTGTGCAGCAAGTGTTCTTACTCACTGAGCTACCTCCCCAATCCCTCCATTTGTACTCTTGCTGGCTCATGTGATAAGTTTTTATCTGAAAAATTTGTAGACTGTTTTCAATGTGGCTCCAGCATCTTACATCCCTTCCAAAAATCCCTATTCTTAACCTGGACTATTGTAATGGCTATTGACAGTTTCTAAACTTCATGGCTCATTCTTTCATACACTTCTGGGTCTGACCAGGTAAAAGGAGTGAAAGTGCAGTTGTTTCCCCAAGATATCAGAAAAGCCACCCAGAATTATGATGGGATACAAGGACATTCAGGAGGTGCTCATAAATTCTATACCTATTATGGTGAAGAAAATTTAAATCTCACACTGTAGCAAATACATGTACAAGTTTGACTAGCCATCCAAAAATAAGAATAGAAAAAGTGAGACAAGCAGCCAGAAAATCTCCCAGTGTCAGCCTTGCATGCAATCCTCCATTGATAGTTCCTGAAGATGTGAGAGATATATGAACTCTTTTTAGAGTTCTGTACAGTAAGAGATGTTTTTCTCTATAAAAACATCTAATTGAAGCCTTCACAGTTGCTTCTTGCTCACACATGCAAAACTATTCTTTTTATTTTTAATTTCCAAAGACATTGAATAAACCCATATAATCTCAAGGATTCTTAAACTTTAGATAGATATAGATCCTAGCTTTAAGACAAGCTTGGGCATGTTCTGGAATTAAAACATGAGCTTTGTCCCTGTCATATCAAGGAATAGTCTGAAAGTGGATTTGAGTGGTTCATTCACACACATAGCTAGCAACACTATGACTACCTCTTTTTCTGTTGTCTGGATGATGGACACCACAAGCAGGATAGAAGTATTTCCTGACCTGGTTCTATTAGACCTATGAGCAGCACTGACCATTTGTACTTCCTTACTCTAATTTTTATAATGCCCATTAGCCAATACTTTTGAATTCTTTTTATCTGTGAATTGTATGTAACCTAATTTCAACTAAGCCAGAATGGCACATTGAGTGGAAGTGTTTATCTTATTCTATTGTCTCTCCTTGGGTTACTATTAACTCCTACAACTATACAAATTTTCTTAATGAGGAAAAATATGGAAGGTACTGAGTGAAAATGAGAGAGAGAACATGTGTGGGAGAAGGAAAGAAAACAAAGTATATAAAAAAGATATTAAGAGAAAATTTGAAAGAGGGTAGCATGGCAGAAAATAGGAAAATAAGAAAAATGAGCTCATGGGTTGAAGGTATTAGCAAGTGATATTCTCCTGGGGTTCTCACAGGTGCCCTCGAGGTCTTCATTCTCTTGGGATGTGCAATAATTCATTGGTAATACCAGAACTAGGTTTACAAATGGCTTCAAACCTTAGCATCAGATATCAGTAGTTTATTGCTTTGCAAAAATGAAATTGAAACTCAAAATGTTTCTGATAAACTGCAAAATATCTACAGAGCAAATGAAAAATCCTCTTGGATATGAAATGACACACAAATAGAACACTTAAATTATTATCTTTTAAATAGAAGAGAAATGAGCCAAGACAGCTAGCTAATAAAAAGCACTGCATCCAAAAGTAAATTGAATATGGAAATACACGAAAGTATTGGGAACTTATCCTCAGAAATCTGGCCATTCAATCTACTTCAAAGGTACTCTTCCTAGTTTTGAGTGCACAATTAAAGAGTGGTATAGAGAACTTGGAAAGAGCTCAGAGGAAAGCCGGAAAGAAGATCAAAGGGTTGAAGACAAAGGATCCCAGAGGGAGTCAGGAAGCTAGAAGCACCTAACATAAAGTAGAGAATATTGGGGAGATAATTTAATTATGGTCTTCAGCTCAGTGAAGAATTTTTCATAGGTATCTACCTGTCTGTGGATGGACAGAAAAGCGAGGGTCTTTATCAAGTAGTGTGGAAGATTTCATTCATTTAGGTATAAGAAATTTCCTGCCACTATAGTTGGTAAATAATGTAACAGCTCCCCATTGGTGGGTAGGAAGAAATAATTTCCTTTTCTGATGGATTTAGAAAATAGGTAACAGTTCCACAGGTTCTGGATGACTTTATGGACCTTGTTATCTGGAACTGGGGCTGAAGTGAGAGAATGGGTACAGTCCCACCTTCTACAAGAATACACTCTGCTACTTTGGTCATGTGTCACTCAGAGTCAAATTTCTCACATTTCCAGGGCTTTCCATAAAATTCCTTTCCTTGCCAACCATTTTGAATTGGAACCATTTCTTCTTCAAAAAAAAAGAGCTCTGGAAAAGATGGTTTGAAGAGTGGGAATCTGCTGGAGAAAAACGAAGCTAAACAAGACCCACTGGGTGGGGGTGGGATAAGGCACCTCAGAGTGCATGCTGGGATGAAGGCTAATTAAGATGTTGACTGAATCTATGCTAATCATGTCCCACCAGACTCTGCTGGATTAGTATGTAAATTGGTAAACTCTGTTCTGAAATTGCCCTACCAGCTGAGGTCTAATTACTGACTAGACATAACAAATAATAATGGGATTTGTATTTTAGGATGTTTAATTATGGAAATACACGTCTGCAAAAAATACCAGTTGTAATGCACAAAAAGATTTCATAATGTTTTACTAAAGGTTTATGAAATTTTACACCTTTACTAAGAAGACCAGGAAGAGCGGTGGGTAGGGGGAGACCTTTTGGAGAACTGGCATTTGTGAACAGGGACCAGAATCAGACTGATTAATTCACTGCTTAAGAAATTTCCCCAAAGCTTCTCAAAGACTAATTGTTTCATTGCTGATACACAGCATCTTGTGGGCTTTTAGTTCTATCACCAAAAGAACTGGAACTGGTCCATGAAGCATAACTGAGCCACCATGAACTCAGAGGGACTCCTCTGGTAACATGCATTCAAATGGAATTAAAGACAGCAAGCCTACAATATTCAGAGGAAATTAAGCCACTAAAATAAGGTTTTCTTCACTAAAGTTATTCCACAATGTAGAAATCATGGCATTTATAAATTAGAAAGTGGTTAGTCCAATCCCAAAGCTAGATTGTATATTGCATGTGGTTTTATAGAAAAGTAGCTTGTGCTCTAGAATCCAATGAAGGGACAAGCTGGGTCAGAAACTACTCTATAACTATTTATTACATCATTGTGTGGCTCCACCCTTTCAAAAAGTAGTTTATTAAGAGGTACAACAGAATTTTAAACAGACTTGTAACTGCTGACTATATCTGTCTATGTTGCTATTATATCATTGGAAGACTTACAGGTAAACAATAAATCTTTACTAGGGCTTATATTATAAAATAACTTATATTTATATTTATTTCTAATATACATTGGTATCTTTTAGATCCTCTGCCTACATTTATTATACAAATCTACTTTTGTATAATGTTTGCTTACATTTAGGAAAGTTTGCTTCAATACTTATTGTGTCCCAAATATATTCCAGTTCCCATGCTTTTCTTGATCCTCTATATTATACACATTATATTCCAGTTGAGGGAAAGGTCATGAGTTTATTTTTATTATAAAACATTTTAGACTATTTGCTTCTGTTATATGATACAAACAAAGACATTAGCAAGTGAAATTCAGTGGGAAAGCTTGTGTTTTCAGTAGTTCCAAGCCTCAATGCACTGAGAGTTATACCTGTATATTGAACTTAAGGTTATTGAATGCCCTAACACAAATTATCCAAAAATCAACTATTAGTTGACACTTGCAGTGTGCAGTGTGGATATATAGGAAAGAACAAGAGAACTTCAATGTAAGGGTATTCAAACTTTGTATTAGAAATCCATTTCAAGTAATTTTTGAGAACTCATGCTATTTATCTTTGCAGATGTTATTAGCATATTGGTAACTATGTTTACTTAGGTTTCAACAGTGGAGTTTCTTCTTTCATTATTCTTAAGAACTGTAAGATAATCCAGGAGATGTCTCATTCCCCATTGGTGTACATATACATCTGAACAAACTTTCCCTGCCAATCTGCTACTCAGCTCTCAACTTTAAGCACTGACATTAAGGGAAAGTTCATGTACTTAACAAAGATAGGTAGTTTCCTCTTATTACAAGGCATTTTAGGCCGGGCGGTGGTGGCGCACGCCTTTAATCCCAGCACTCGGGAGGCAGAGCCAGGTGGATCTCTGTGAGTTCGAGGCCAGCCTGGGCTACCAAGTGAGTCCCAGGAAAGGCACAAAGCTACACGGAGAAACCCTGTCTCGAAAAAAAAAGGCATTTTAGACTATTTGCTCTTGTTATATGGCATAGGAAAAGGTATCAGCAAGTGAAACTCAGTGGGCAAGCTTGTGTTTTCAGCAGTCTCAAGCCTTGATGAGTTGAATGATGACATCACATAATACATCACCCAAAGCATTATTTCCAATGTCATTTGCCCATGCCCAAAGGCACCACTTTGTAATTATACATTATTTGCAACTAACTAATGATACTCTCCTCTAAGCAATAAACAGAGGGCCAGACACTCTAGAGCGATCAATCCAACTCTGTCCCTTTCTTGACATGAGTTTCAGGACAAGTTAATGGAGGGTTCCCCTGAAGTTTTCTGCTCACATAGGTAAGCAGGGGTAAGCCTGAAGAGGCATCATCCTGAACGTTAACCTCTCAGGGCTTGGCTAACAAACTACTGAATAAACATCATAGTTTGGGGAATTCTTACTCAGAGGTAAATTAAAATTTCAGAGAGTAATGTTGAACAAGTGAACTTTGAAATTCTTTCATTAAATCAAGCTGAAGACTACCTTGAAAATAGTATTGGTTTAGATAGTACAGATATAACTACCCCAAAATGTGACCACTTTTTGTCACGAAGATATAGCCAAAATCTCTAGGTTTGCTGTTGCAGATGAGAAAGATCATGGAGTCCTTCCTCAGTGGCTAAGTAGGGCATGGGAGCCAGGTTTCTGGACCAAGTGGGCAGAAACAATGAATTCAGCTATGGCTGTGCTATTCTGTTAGTGTCTTTTCCTTTAACTGCAAGAAGAGCTTTCTTAATGTGAATGGCAAGCAACAATCAAATGTGGGCTCAACAGTAGTAGATATCAAACAACCATTTATTAAACACCCAAAGAGTGGAAAAGGTTAAGCCAATTTAAATCTTTGTTACTAAAATCCAAAGCAAATTGAATTGGCAAGAACTCATATTCCCGGTGACCTAACAATAAAGCATAAAAAATCATATTACCATCAGTAATATCTCTTGGTGAAGAGTTCTTTTCCCCTAATGATCACTGTAGGAATTTTTATAGATCCCAGGGACAAATGTTTTATAA
Organism: Peromyscus aztecus; assembly: GCA_902168405.1. Lineage (NCBI taxonomy): Eukaryota > Metazoa > Chordata > Mammalia > Rodentia > Cricetidae > Peromyscus > Peromyscus aztecus. The sequence goes on along the minus strand of CABHPQ010076400.1, from coordinate 29,249 downwards.
TTTAACATTAAAGCTTCTACAGAGATTACAGAATAGTTTGACAAAGATAAAAATGTAGGTTTACACTCAGTTTTCCTGGCAAGGATTTTTTTTTTAAAGGACCACCTACGTGAATTGATGCTGAGATCTTCACAGCCAGTCAATAATAAAGATAGTAAAGACAATCAGGTCAGAGAATAGAACATTAAAAATCATCCCAAGATTCCTGATGTATTTAAGAATAAATTTAAAATGGGAATTCTGTTTGCATTGTTCAATCCAATATTTTTGAGGTACACACATGGCAGAGTGAAAGACCTTGGGGGTTCAAACTTTGCTATAGTCTTTCAGCATTGATGTAAGCATTTGTCAGGATAATGCTTAGAAAATGTATAGCACACTGTGTCAGTCAAAGATTGGAGAAAATGCCCATGCATACTCATCCTATCCCCTCAACTTTCCATGGCTCTGTCCATGCCCTTATATAAAAGATTTACATGCTAACATCAGAATTACCCAGAGGGCCTTGGAGGCATTTACTTTTCAATAGTCTATTTTTCATGAGTGCAATATTGGTTTTCTTTTTCAGTGTTGATATCAATTCTTAGAGAGCAAGGAGAATAGAAAATATCTAGTTTTCCCTTCAGTCCAGTCCTACTGTTCCATGCAACTGTTATAATTCACAGTGAATCACATCCTCCTGATGGCCAAGACTCCACAGGAATTTTTCATAAGTAAAAGAAATAAACAAACCTCAATTCATCTTGATAGCAGTAACTGCTTCTTCTGCCCCCACCATGGAAATGTACAGATAATTCTTATAGGAAAAATCACATAAAACTATAATTGGTAGTATAACAAGGCAGTCAGGCATAAGAATTAAAACTATGGATCCTGGAGCCAAGATATGAGCCCTCAAGTCCTTTCTCTCCCTTTGCAAAATTTGCAACCAGGGCAAATCTATTTCTTAATCTGAAAATATGATGATAATAATAGAGGTACTTACCTAAGAGGATTGGTATGAAGATTCATTGCATTATACTTGAAATAAGGTGAAACTCTGAATAAACATGTTATCACTAGTATTATCAGTGTCCTCACAAATGGATTTTGAGTCACAAGAGAGAAGAGGTGTTTCTAGGTAGTGCTATATCACCAGTTCTTACAGCAGCATACATACAAATTCTTAGATTCATCCATTCCCTCTCCCTCCCCATTATTTACCTGAATTATTCTAAGCTATAAATTTTTACTCTCAGCTACTCTACCAAAGCCTTGTCTGCAATGTCTCTCAAAGTCTTTCTTGTCTTCTCAGCAGACTCTGAGAAGTTACACTTTTTTTTTTTTGGTTTTTCGAGACAGGGTTTCTCTGTGTAGTTTTGCACCTTTCCTGGAACTCACTCTGTAGACCAGGCTGGCCTCGAACTCACAGAGATCTGTCTGCCTCTGCCTCCCGAGTGCTGGGATTAAAGGCATGGGCCACCACCAGCACCACCACCACCACCAGGCGAGAAGTTACACTCTTAAAATCTCTCCTGCACTCCAGCTTCGCTGGCCTCCATCTGCAAAGGTCTCTGTCAGTGAAGTTTCTACTGGGGAAACATGGCACTCTCACTTCTTTCAGTGTATCCATACCTGTCAACGGTCTATAAGATCACAAAGTAAATATCACCTACATTTAAAATGTGTGATAATGAGCCGGGCGTTGGTGGCGCACGCCTTTAATCCCAGCACTCGGGAGGCAGAGGCAGGCGGATCTCTGTGAGTTCGAGGCCAGCCTGGGCTACCAAGTGAGCTCCAGGAAAGGCGCAAAGCTACACAGAGAAACCCTGTCTCGAAAAACCAAAAAAAAAAAATAAAATAAAAAAAATAAAATAAAATAAAATGTGTGATAATGAAAATAATGTACCCCACAAAGATATGCACACTTACATGTCCAACTCCTTGGTATCAAATGGGATAATTTCTTTCATCTGCCTGGTGGTCTTGATGTAATAATCCCCATAATGGAAGGAGGGAGGCTGAACACTCGGAGTCAAAGAAAATGATTCGATGGAACAGAACTCAAAGGGATGCAGTGCCATACAACAAGAAATGAACTAAATTCTATTTGAGAGTTTCCAGAAGGAATACTGCTATGCTGGTGATTCACCTTGATTTTACACCTATTTGGAGCTTCAGACTTTCAGGAATATAACAAATTTATGTTTTTAAGTTCTTGAATATATTGCTGCTGATTTGTTGATACACAAAGCATTTGGATAGTAGGTAAGCATGTGGAGGTAAATTAATGACTCAACTATGAATATACCAGATTACCAGGTCATTTAGTAATCATTCTTTTCTAATAGTTTGATATGATTTAGATTTTTTGAAGCTGCAACTTCAGACTGGAACAGAAGATGCATTTTTAAGGTTTCTACAATGCAGTGCATTCCTCTGTTCATATTCTAGAGGCTGAGTTAAAACAGAGCTCTCTATACAGAGCAGACATATGCACATCCTAGAGTGTATGTGGACTAGTGCACTCACCAGATACCCTGTTGGATTCCAGATACACATAGTCAAAAACCAAGTCAACCTCTCATTTCTCCTAACAAAGAAGATCTAATAAGCTGTACTCTACATGCCAGTCTAATATATGGATTTTAAAAACACAATATTGTTTCTTCCTTAAAAATTCAAAAGGCATTTTCCCATTTTTTGAAAAACAGGTTGTCTCACTCTGTTGCTCAGGCTGGACTGAAGAACTCATTGTCTGGCCTCAAACTTCCTGCCTCAGCCTCCCAAGTTCTGTGCATGAACCACCACACTTATCTCAAAAGCACTGTCTTTACATAAGTATGTGTAGGGCTTGCCTTGTTCATAGTTACACATATCTGCTCATAAAGAAATTCAGGGGAAGGGACAAGTGGAGAGAGTATCTGAAGTAAGCTGTGGAAGTTAACTGATTGATATGAATATGGGTAGAAAGACCTGAGGGATGAGATCAACAGAGAAATGAGCTCAAAAGAGGTTTGGTGGAAGAGACGACAAATCCTCATCTGCTACCTTAGGATTCACTTGGCACAATCTACTTCATTCTTAGATTCTCAGAGTGTTAGGATTCTGCTGCTCCTCCAGCTGCATGACTGCACATGCATAGTTCAGTAGCTAAGCAAGGGGTCTCACGTCATCAGTGCGCTACGTGATCGTGATCAGCAAATGCACGCAGTGTGGTCCGGCAATGAGTGCAGGCACGGTGTAGCTCTGTAGGCCCACCTGCGCATGTGCACGGGAATCCTTAAAAGGCCGGACACAGACTCCTCCCTCTCTTTTCTCTGTTCTCTCCTTCCCCCACTATCTCTCTCTCTTTCTGCATGTGTGTCTCCCTCCAGGCCTGGTTACTCTCTTCTGTCCCCCCCATCCCCATTCCCCCCTCCCTAATAAAGCTCTGATACTAGGTTTTGTCGTGTCTCATGACCTTTTTGCCCAGTAACAGCGCTGCTTATATTTTTTAAAACAACACAGGGCCTAAGTTCCCTCATCTTTAAAATGGCCATTGTATCTAGTTTTTAGTGTGGTTGAGAAGAGTAGGTAGGAACACGTTTGTAAAGGAGTACGGGAGTATCTGGTACATGGTAGATCCAAGAAGTATTTATTTATTTACCTATCACAATTCTTATTTTCTTATAGGTATAATTCTAAATTATATATTCTTGAAATAAATCTTAACATTTTAACAAATATTGTCTAACAAGAAACATAATGTAGCAAAGAAAAGTGAGAAAAAAATAATAATTTATAAGCTGTTAAGATTAAGCTTACCAAAAAGAATTTGGCCTTTATTTCCTCAGCTTGTGCAATGGCTAGATTTATTCAGAATAAATCTTATTTTTTAAAGTTATTTAGGTGCCTATCATTGAGAACAACACACAGAGGGTCCTAGGCAATGTGAGAAGATTATTGATTAGCTTAGTTAGCTTCTAGCTTCTAAGTAGCCAGTATTAGAGTTTAATGCATCAATAATTCAGAAGAATTTGTGTTTTCTGTTATTACTGAAAACACATTTGCAATGGAGCCATGTGAGAGGACAAATAATCATTAGGACATCAAGAGATTGTCTTGCTGCCCCTGGCCTTGGCTAGCTGCAGCAAGCCCCACCAAAACAATGTCTTCAAGTCTCACAGCAAACACGGGTTGCCTTGGTGACAACAGACACTCAATAAATATATGCCAGATGAATGAGGATCTCCAAAGGCGGTAGTGAAAAATGACCAGCCAAAGTATTTTAAAATATCAACCTGGAAAGAAAATCAATTCTAATAAGCTCCATGCTCTCAGGCTCAAATATGATGAAAGTAAATAGTCTTTCAAAGTGGCTGAGAATAGTGGATGACATTGATCAAAACCTGCAAACCGCCCAGGCATCCTCACAGTCCACAGATAGATTTACTGTTATCTCACACTCCACCCCCTCCCCCAATTAACTGCCAACGTTCTGTAAACAACTCCTAAAGGTGTAAGATAAGACTATTTGGTTGAACAAACATTTTCAGTTGATAAAAGAGTGAAAACCTGAAACTGAAAGGAAATTGACTTATTTTTGACAAATAATTAGCTCATATTAAAGCATATTTTTAAGTTTTCATATTCATACATATATAGAAAAATTTATTTAGATATATACCTTTAGAAAACCCTGTGTGTTATCAAGTAAATGACACAGATTTTCAATTTTTGAATATTCTAATAATTAGGTCATCTTAAGACCGCAATTTAAGTAGAAGAAAAAAAACAACCTATGGATCTAGTTTCCAACTGAAGTCAAAGTTGTGGACCTGCATAATTAGCGGCGGGATCATTTTACTTGATCAGTATTTTCAGATGAGCAGAATCAACTGGAATGTTAATTAACCATACTACACAAACACAAAGATTATAAAATGGACATTTACCACCAGAACGTTTCATAGAGCAAGGGTTTTAGTTTGATTTTAACAAGCAGGAAGAAATGCAGGAAGCCCCCGACATTAGGCAGCAGCCAAAGTTTTTCAAAGAATCAACAACAAAGATTATCTTGCTGTTCTTAAGGTTGGGGGAGGGGTGGACAGGGATTTCAGGAATTTGGTTGCAGCTATTAGGAGAGGCCTCTGGACTAGCTGATCTTTCACTGTTCTCTTCAAACTTTGAGTATACCCCCTCAGTATATTGCTCATGGAACATTTTGGGTCAAACAAAATAAATTATTTCTGAACTCTTTAGGCTCAAGTGTCTCAGGAGGTACTAAAAGGATATATGTGTATCCATACATTAAAATAGTATTTACAAGGAGTATAAACAATGTGTAGTTGCATCTTCATACAAACAACAAAATCAACTACCAAAATAACAGAGTGGAATTAGGGAATACCATCAGTTGCCAAATAAGGCTGTATGATCAGCAGAAGCTTGGAAAATGCTGAATGGGTATACTACGTATTCCTCTGACCCTAATGGCAGGTTACTCATTTCTTCTTTCCAGTGAGCATAGATCTCTGTTTAACAAATGGAAAATAGGATGCACTGCACAGGGAAGGCCAAATTCCATTCTCCCCACATTCATCGGGAATGTTCTACCCTGTTCTCATTCTGCCTGGAACTTACTCTTGGCAATACTTGGGTTATTAGCCACCACTCTGGCTCACACAGCTCTAGTCATTAACGCAGCAAAACACACAGCAGTAAAATATATTTTCCCAGGAACATAAATAATTGAGAATTTTCTGGAAAGGCCAGATACCCCCAACTACCACCACCGATTCCCATAGCGATATACTCCTAAACTGTTCAAATTTAGATAAAAATGCTTTAAGATGTGATTATCATATAGATAAGAGCATTCCAGTATGGGCCCTATCGTCTTTATGTGCACCCATTTTGTTTCAGTTCATTACTCAAAAGTGATGCTAATCAAGTTTGGGAAAAGTAAAATTGTGCTCTGGCCACAAGCCCTTTGTGCAGTTAACAGCGACTTTCTCGTACACTAGGCAAAGACAATGCAGGATGTCCCCAGAATCATTAACCAACTTCCTTCCTTAGGACCCCACCCCCCACCCCACCCCCAGCCCCTCCACCCTGCACTTCAAAAGGCAACCATATGCAATAGCTTCCTAGTGTCATAGGGAAAAAAAATGCCTTACCGGTGTCTCCAATGTGAATGGAAGAAAATCCCTAGTTGCTGGAGGCCAAGCAACTGAGCTTCTCAGAGCCACTTGACTGAGGGGACCGGGAGAGCTGAAATCTTCCTCCCCTGTTTGCTTTCATCCCAGCAACCTCTCCCAGGATTTTTCTCACAAAGCCCTCTTCTAATTCTCTAATCCTCTCACAAGGAAAAGCGGCACACACACCAAATGACTTCTGCAGAAGCGTCTGTCTTGGGGAACTGGGAGGGACGGCACGCAAGCCGGGTGCTTGCTCCTGCTTTCTGTCAGTCCACTCCTCTGAGGTCTCGAACCCAGCCCTTTGCAACCCTCTGTGAGCAGAACACACAGCAAGTGCAGGAATATGGCAGGCTAAGACAGGCGACAGGCAGACAGGCACGCAGGTGAGCCTCGGCTCCCTTCTGCGGTTGCCAGAAGCTCTGCTGTCTCCCAGGGAACGCCTCAGCTTCAAACTTCCTTTGAGTTTTATAGCTCCATGTTTCCTTCCTGAACAGAAAGAGTTCCAAGGAGTTAAGGAGCAACCAGCTAGGAACTGCCTACATCGGGCTGAACTAAAAAGAGTCCTTGACAATGTATGATGGCTACTTGTTTTTAATTCACCCCCTAAACTGGAAATGAACTGAAAATAGCAAAGGAAGATAGGATATCAAACACAGAAGTATGAATATATCTGCATCATCAAACATACTGAGGATTACTTTTTTTAATACAAAAAATTGTTGTTTATTAAAAAAAACAGATCTTTAAAATATTAAAGAAAATCAAACTGCTAAGCTGTAAGGCATGGCCTTTTTGTTTTCAAAAACAGAGACAAAAAGTTGACCTTATATTCCCAGGACAGGCCACACTTACATTATAAAATTCTATTATATTATAAATTCAAATCTCCATATAACTCAAGAGAAATATGCTACAGAAACTGTTTTTAAAGAGAAGACTTACCTTTTCACTACATCATTTAAAACCCTGAAGCGAATAAATCACAGAGGAGACAAGCAGATGGCACAGTTCTACATTTCACAGGGAAGGCTGTTTTTAGTCATTATTTCTAAGGAGCGCGCTGTGCTTGTGCCTGTGTTGGGCAGAATGCCACTGGCCCTTTGAAATGAAATGAATCGCCTTCACACCAGCAGCCCCACGACAGACTCACACTTCAGCATGCCTAAACTAAGGCATGCTGCCTCTTTCTACAGTGACCCTACGCAGAATCAGAGGTGACGGTTTGATGGATGAGTTTCCCAAGAGACAAAGCAATCTGTGACATCACAGTTCTGGCTATACCCCCACCCCAGGCCCCAATCCTGCCTCTTCTTCTTGAAAAGAAAAAAAAAAGTCCTCTGCTTGGTGATGATGCCAACTCAATAGGAAAAATAAGCCTGGAGTGCAAAGCACATACTATAACTTATCTGCCTTAAACTTCAATTTTCTGACATTCCTTTGCTGGGGATTGGAAGAAGGGTGAGATGAGAATAGATTAGGAAAAGAATTTAGATAAAACAAAACAAGATCACAGAATACAATATTCTAAAAGTTTGTGATCTCATAGCAGAATAATTACCTTCAAAGAGGGTATTTTTAAAACCATTTTGGTTTTTGTATCACTACAATGCACTTGTACACTGGTACTCCTGTCATTTGTACCATGCAATTTAACAGATGTTACATTTAAATTAGATGCCAACAGCTGCAAAGACAAAGTATTTGAATAAAGAGTTTCAGACTTACTGGAACTCATTGAATATCATGTTTGTTTTTATTGATTAGAAATATTTTCCTAGGCTAGCATGACGGCACAAGCTTGTCATCACAGCACTCAGGAAATGGAGGCAGGAGGATCAGGAGCTCAAAGTCACCCTAGGCTACATACAAGGTTCAGCCTGAGCTGCGTGAGACTTCACCTAGGAACAAAGAAACAAGAAAAAAAAAAAGAAGGAAAGAAGGAAAATATTGCCTATCGATTATTGTATAGGGTAGAGCATAGCTCTGAAATGAATCTTGACCATCTGGCTCTATGCCATGTCATAGTTTTTCAGTGTGTATCACACTGGTGTTACCATTGAGCAACGCTCAGCAAGTCCATTTGAACTTCTGATAGGAACTTTTTCTCCAAAGAAAATCCATAATATTTTTCTAACTTTCACCACTGTCTTTACTGTTTTCTTTTAAGTTTTAATGGGTATAGTAGATAGCCATGACTGCTTATGTGCTATAATGGCGGAGGTAAGTAGTTGTGATGGTTAACCAGAGGGCTCACAAAACTGAGACTGCTTATCATTTGGCCCTTACAGAAAACATTTCTTTACTATTACACTGGGTGGTATAATTGTAGCACAACTCGAGTGACAAACTTAGGGGAAGGAGTAGGTGTCTCTGGTTTCTACTTTCAAAGGGCTCAAGGTGAGATGATGATACAGCATTTGTTTTCAAGTTCTGGTTGTCTCTGTCTGTGTCTTCACTTTCTGGGACATATTTTCTTTGTCAATAAAGTGATTTTCAAAAGCACTGCTGATCACTTTGTTTTGTTTCAAAGACTAGATTAAACAATGAACAAACATGGTCAAGGTCTTTGTAAGCTACATTGTCCACCTTCTTATCCTAGCATTGGGAATGTGATCAAATGGGAAGGTGGCAACACACACTGTAGGGCCCTGCCCCCCCTCATTTTGGGTAATAATTGGCAATTCTAATAATTGATAAAACACAATTGACATTAGAACGGCCATAGCACTTTAAAAATTGCTGCACTTAACATGAAAACATTGCCTTTTCACTTTCATTTGCCACTCTTAGGTAATAATTCCATAAGTTAACTCAGCTCTTGACTGCTCTCTGCAACCAGTGGAGGCCTTTGCACCTGGTCATCTGACAATATGGATTAAGAGTCAATCTCTACTTGGGACAATGTCTTTAGACTCTAGTAGAATTGTCTGGCCTGTCATGGTGATGGAATCCTGTAATTACAGCACTAGGTAAGTGGAGGCAGAAGGATCAGGAGTTTAAATACAGCTTTAGCTTGTATGAGTTCAAGGCCAGCTTAGGCTACGTGAAATTTGCTCTCAAAAACAAACACTCACACAAAAAGACAGTTAAAAGTGGAAATTCAGACTAAACAATGGACAACAAGTTTGAGAATGTAATGATTGCTGACAGTGTCAAAGATTATAGTGGTAAATTATAATATCACATATCTACTATAAGATACATTTGATTAAATCACTTATTCCCTCAGGAAACATTTAAGAAAGATTTTTTTCTACTTTTTATTTCTCTCAGGCTTATAAAACTAAAAGGACTTATGTGATTTATAGTTATCTTTTATTTTTTAAATGTTAATAAAATGATACTTTTGAGAAAAAAAGTTGTCTGGCCTGCAAAAAGCATGTAGAAAATTTCTATATGTGAAGAAACCTTTAAGTTCTAGCAGATTAAATTCATCAGTAAGGATTACTATACCACGAAGAGTGGCATATTAAGTGGCCAAGTGAATTTGGGGTCTGCTCAAGGATTGTTTGGGACAGAATCAGAATTGAATTAAGACACCTTCAGAATTCATATTTATATAATCACTTTCATCATTTGAAATATTTGAATGTATTATCTTTGATGAATAAGTTAAATTCTGTTTTTCACAGTGGTTTTTCTATATACAGGGACCTCTCATATAAAACTTTATAAAGATTTATTTTGCAAACCGTTTTTTTCTCCTTTCTTTTTGGAGTTAAGGTCTCACTCTGTAGAGTTAGCCCAGGTTAGCTTTAAAATCACAATCCTCCAGCACCTCCAGCCTCCTAAAGCACCAGGATTACAAGCATGTGTCACTATGTTTGTCTTAAATATGACTATTTTTGCATGTGTATGTGTGTGTGTGTGTGGTGTGTGCATGCATGTGCATATACATGCACTTATGTGTGTGGGTGCATAAAGATACATGTACACTGTACAGGTGCACCTGTATAAGGATTTCATAGGTTGAAGTCAGAATGTCTTTCTCAGGTAATCTTCACCATAATTTTTTTTGAGGCAGCATCTTTTGCTGAACCCAGAGCTTGCTGATGGGGCTAATCTAGCTAACCCATCAGATCCTGTCTCTGGTAGGTTGCCATACCTATTTGGCATTTTACATGGGTGCTTAAGATCCAAACTCCAGGTCTAACACATGGGCAGCAAGCATTTTATCAACTGAACCACCTCCTTATTCCCTTAAGTATAATTATTTCTAAATCATGTATGTTTGTGGACTGTTTAACTACATCAAATTGAACTGCTAAAACTCACATCAACATTCCCTAAGATGTGTATATTCTTGTACTTGCATTTCTACTTCTAGGAAATTAATATCGAGAATACAGTGTTAAATATACTACTGTGTCCAGCGATGTATATTTAAGTTATATTTATATAAGCAAAGCAACAAAAAAACCCTCAATAATAATATTTATTATCAAAAAACCTCTAAATTAATATGTAGTATCAGAAGAACTTCAAAATAATATGTATTTCTAAAAGTAAGTAATTGCCTAAAACAATGTGATATGGTCATTCAAAGACATGTTGCTGATATTGTTGTTCATGGCTATATAACAAATTGCTGGACATGAATGACTTAAAGCAAGCCATGTGTATTTTGCTCACAAATCAGTGATTTGGGAAATGTTCTGCTCTATATTCTGTTGTCTGCTGTAGTTTGAAATCTATACACAGAGTTATCTGAAGAGTTGCTCTTTACTTGCTGACAGTTGATGTTAGCTTTTGCCTGAGACTTCAGCTGGGGCTGTCAGCTGGAACAGCTGCACACAGCTTCTCCATGTGGTTTGGGCTTTCTCATAGCATTCTGGCTGGGTTCCAAGAGTGGGAGTCCAAAGAGAAGGCTAGGAAGGAACCATATAATCTTTTATAATCTCTTTTAGAAGGTATCTGCTGTTACATCTGCCAACTGAGGCACTCACAGAATTTCACCCAGGTCCAAGGAAGAGTAGCATAGACTAGACTCTATCTCTTGATGCGTATGGCAAGTTTTAAAACATATGTAAGGCGAACGTGAGGTTTTGATGTCACTTCTTTGAAAGTACATCTATAATAATAATAATACCCTCTTTTAATAAAATAATATAGCAAGCTGAGCATAGTCACACATACATGTAATTGTAACCTTCTGTTTAAGGCCAGTCTGGGCTATATAGTAAGACTTTATCTCAAAAACAATCAAGCAGGACTGGGGACATGGCTCAGTCAATAAAGTGTCCACTGCATAAGCCTGAGGATCTTAGTTCAGGTCTCCAGCACAAAGGTAAAACCCAGATATGGTGGTACATACCCATAATCCCAAAGCTGCGGTGGAAGCTGAGGTGGGAGGATTCCTGAAGTTCACTAGCCAGCCAGCCTAGCCAATCAGTGAGCTCTAGGTTCAGTAACACGCACTGTCTCAAAAACTAAGATGGAGACAGATTCAAAGACACCTAGCATTAATCTATAGCCTCCACAACACACGTGCACACACATATCTACAAGCACATGTGCATATACCCACACTAATATGTATATATACATTACATTACACACACACACACACACACACACACACACACACAGAGGGTTGGAGCAGAGGAGATACCCACTAAAACAAATTAATATTGCAGATCCAAATTGGGTGACATGAAAGGCATTCAAATGACAATAAATTTGGAGTTGGTACATAAGCAAATATGCTGCCATTTTCTAGAAATAACCTTGGTTTTTAATAGATACTCAGTAAGAATATGTTGAACAAATATTTATGGGTTATATTTATATTGAAAACATCCTATGAGAGGTTACATCAAGATGTTAATATTGGTATTAGTCCTATGAAGACATTGGAATTGATTTTTTGCTGTTTTGTTTTTTCAAGACAGGATCTCTCTGTGTAGCCCTGGCTGTCCTGGAACTTGCTCCCTAGACCAGGTTGGTCTGTAACTCAGAAATTCACCTGCCTCTGTTTCCAGAGTACTGGGATTAAAGGTGTACCCACATACCTAGCTTAGAATTGAACTTTTTAAACAAGCAAGTTCATAAAATCCTTACAATGAACATGCACAGAATATTGAAACATATTTTAAGACGAACCTCAAAGGACAATAACCTGAGTTGAGTTTCAAACAGGTTGACCTAATTCTTTTTTGAGCTCATTAAAAGATAATTAGCACACTTTTATAGCAAAGCACATTTTCTATCCTCTCCTTGTTGGAAGAATTTATTGTTGAGTTAGCTGTAGGAATTGATGGATGTGAAATATCTAAAGTATTTAAGGAATATGAACAGAAGACTTTTCTTTTTCATTCGTGAGAACAAAGGGGGCAATTTTAATATAAAAGAACGTTGGAAAGGAAAGAAAAGTGGTGGTGTTCCCTTATAATCCCAGCACTCGGGAGGCTGAGACATGACCTTCAGGAGCTTGAGACCAGCTTGGGTTACATGACATGAACCTGTCTCAAAAGTAATAAATGAATATATAAATAAAAGGTGACAATCTCACTAAAACATTTTGTCTCTAAATTGCCATAAGATGTCCTCAATGTCACTGAGATTTCAGTCATTTGCCCTCAGGCCTCCTGTAAATTTTACCATAATAAAATTGTTAGATTCCAAAGCAATGATACATAAAGACATAATATAAAAATATATACATTATGCTATGACCACAACTTGATGAACTTTATCGTTAACTACCTGTTTCTCCACATGTGTACCAAAGTGCTAATAATGATGACATTGTTTTGTTTTTGTATCCCACACATGTGAAGACAACAGTAAAAAGAAATTCATATTTGAATCAGTGAATTAGTTTAATGTAATCCTACAGAGGCGTAGATAATAGAAAAGAAGTGTGGTAACTACATAATGAATTGGATTAAGCTATCTCTATCTTTTCCCTGAACATCAATATTTTACAAAAATATTAAAGTATAACTTATGTTTGGAGGCAAAGTTTCTCTTTGAAAATGATACTGAACAATGTTAGGAGTAATATCTAGGCAAATCTGAGTGTAGGATTACATTGTGGCCAGAGAGCAATCCATAACAAGAGGGTCAAATTTGTAGCATTTATGAAAGGAGACTGAACAAATAATCCAGAATAACAAGAATCATCAATGAAATGCTAGAAAAACTATGTTGTAAGGACATTTTTAAGTTAGTTTAGCAGCATTCATATTTTGGACAACATTGGCAAGCTGAATTCACTTGTAGCCATCTTGTTGTTTTTGATCTCATGTCTAAGACTTTAAGCTAAAATATTTCTTGACCTCTTGAAAGGTCATTCCTCCAAAAGAATGAATGAATTAATTAAATCTTGATTTTCAAGAAACAAGGGGAGCTCCACTTCAAATGTTTCTACTAGCTTGTAAAGACAGAATCATTAACATCACAAATAAATAAGTTCCTCATGTTTCTGCAAGATAAGCTTTATAGTCCTCTGGATTTGGATCCTTTCTTAAGAATTGCTTGAAACACACACACACACACACACACACACACACACACACATACACACACACAACTTTATTCAACTAAAACATCAACTATTCATTTGGAAATATAACCTATTCCAAGCAGATACTCTATACTATGGCGTATGTTCACTGGTGTGCTGATCATGAAGACCCACAATGTGAAGGCCAGGGGTGCTGTGCCTAAGAAGAACTGCATTTCATCTTTCCAAATGTTTTCTTCCTGTAGCTAGAGTTTTCCTGCCTGGCCCACAGTCAGGATAAATCTCTTTTACCTGCCAGTCCCACAGCCGCTCAGACCCAAGCAAGTAAACATAGAGACTTACATTGCTTACAAACTGTATGGCCGTGGCAGGCTTCTTGCTAACTGTCCTTATATCTTAAGTTAATCCATTTTTATAAATCTATACCTTGCCACATGGCTCGTGGCTTACCAGCATCTTCACATGCTGCTTGTCCTGGTGGTGGCTGGCAGTCAGTCAGTCTCCTTCTACCTTCCTGTTCTTTTTATTCTCTCTGCTAGTCCCGCCCATACCTCCTGCCTAGCCACAGGCCAATCAGTATTTTATTAACAACACATTTGCCATACAGAACATTCCCACAGCATCTTCCCATTTGTAAGTTTATGATTTATGTAAGAAATTCTCAAGTAGAAAATATGGTTATTAAAAAGTCTAAGAACAAGCCAGGTGGTGGTGGTGCACACCTTTAATCCCAGAACTCAGGAGGCAGTGGCAGGCAGATCTCTGTGAGTTCAATGCCTGCCTGGTCTACAGAGCGAGATCCAGGACAGCCAGAGCTACACAGAGAAACTCTATCTTGAAAAAAACAAACAAAAAGTCTAATAATAAAAATCATCCATTATTATTATAAAAAAATAAAGTGATAATCATTATTAGCCCTCTGATACAAATGGATAAACAGGTAGAAAGAGATAAAGTTCATCAAGATGTGTTCATATCATAACTGAATATATATTTCTACTACATCTTTATGTGTAATCACTTTGGAATCTAACAATTTTATTAAGGTAAATTTTACCTTTCAAGATAAGTAATAAAGTAATTGGCCCTTTCTTTGTAACTGCAAAATGCAGCTTGCCAGTAAAAGACTTGACTGAGAAGAATATCTTGCTTGCCTACAATGCTTAGTCTATAACAAGTTGCTTGGGTATGAATGTATGTGGGTCTTGGGATGATTTGTTTTTCACCTATAATAAGTAAAATGTTTAATCATGTAAGTGAGATGAAAAACATATTTTTTAACCTGTATTCATTATAATCATTCACTTGAAAAATAGAATATAGCCACATTGTAATTGCTATATTGCCTGAAAAACTTGGGAGGTATATAAGCTGTAGAAAAAAATTATACAGTAGAAAAAACACAGAAGAATAGAGAATGAAGAAGGAAACCATCGAGAGAGTGTGAGTGTCTTTTTTTCCCTAACACCCACAGATAAAACGGTCTTAGTATGCGCTAACTCTGTGGATTCCCTTTGAGCCCTGAGCTGCTGGAGGCTGCGATGGAAGGGGTCCTTGGGTGAAATGACTTTCCACAGTTGGGGAAGCCCTGGGCTACAATTCATAGCCCACAAAGTCAGTTCTTCTATAACGGGGTCATCTGGGCAGTATCCACAGAATCACTGATCAATGTTCATCGTTGACTTTATTTTCTAAAACAGGACCCCAATTTCTGTTCCAGCTGCTATGTGCTCCTTTTAAAATGATTTATTTATTTTTATTTTATATGTATTGCTGTTTTGTCGGCATGTATGCCTCTGTGAGGGTGTCAAATTCCCTAAAGCTTGAGTTATAGACAGTTGTGAGCTGTTGTATGGGTGCTGGGAATTGAACCTAGGTCTTTTGGAAGAGTAGCCAGTGCTCTTAACTGCTGAGCCATCGCTTCAGACCCCATGTGCTCTTTTTTATACTTGTTTCTTTTCTTTGATCAAGTTGGGTCCTCACTAAGTACCCAGACTGGACTTTTACTGGGGCCTCAGGTATGTGCCCCCTCACTCAGCTCATATGCTCCTTTAAGCTCTTTATATATCCCATCAAACCCACACTCTTCCTGCCTCAATATCTGGAGTGCTGAGTTTGCGGGTATGTGCCACCTCAATCAGCTCATGCGCTCCTTTAAAATTATTCTCTGCTCAGGCCTCCTTCAAAGATGGAAGGACAAGGTAGCCTAATGGCACTACTTGAGAGAGAAGGGGTGGGGGAGAGATTCCAGAGATAGCATCATTTTATGTATAAAAAGGCAAAGTCTCTTGAGGTAAAGCAATTTTTTCTTTTAACCTTCTTTCTCCAAGCCTGAAAATGGAGACTTTGGAAACAAAATCCACAACCTGAGGAAGACAGAACAAGAGGCTACATGGCTATCCCTCTCAAACAGCTGTGAAACTTGAGACGGACTACTGTCTTGTTTCTTGTTGTCTGAGAATTACTCCTCTCCCCATCTGTTTAATGTACTACAGCAGTTGGGTTTCTGTTACATGCATCCAAGTGCAATCCTGTCTGGTACAATAGATCAAACATCTCAGAATATGAATTAGATATACATTTTCAGTATTTGTTTAAAATTGAATCCAAGTGGGAATGCTGAGTCAAAATACTTCTAAAGTTAGTACAATGTCTTTATAGAAGGTTTCCCAAATTTATATTTCAGTCAGTAAAACATGAGATTCATACCAAACTATGCTACCATCAAATATTTTTAAATAGCTCTTCGTAGGAGAAAGGAGAAAATCATATTGTTTTCTTTAACTAAGAAATTTTGGTAACTTATGTTGTAAAGTATTTTTGCTTTTGTCTTAATTGTCTATTCAAATCTATTTCTATAATAAAAACTTGGGTACTTTTCATATTAGTTTGAATTATTTGTATAATATATATATTCTTTTTTCACATATTTGTTTCAAGACCAGGTTTCTCTGTGTAGCCCTGGCTGTCCTAGAACTTGCTCTGTAGACCAGGCTGGCCTCGAACTCAGAGATTTGCCTGCCTCTGCCATGCGACTGTTGGGACACCCTGCTCCCTTATTAGTATTTCTTGCAAGTAGTTTCATTCTTTTTGAGATTTACCTCTTTACTTTGTTCTTGACATTTTTGAACTTTCAGAAGGCAGAACATTATGTTCATAAATATCAATTATTTTGTTATTTTCCCATTATAGTTTCACCTCAACTACCCTTCAATATTTCGTGACCAAAAATGTCTAAATCAATTTTTGTTTTTTTACATTTTATTTTTTCTATTTGGTTACTGATTTAAACTTTAATTGGTTTATTGAATTAAGTAACAGTCAATATTTTCTCACAAAGCCAATTTTCTTCATAGCCATTTGTCAAAAAATCTGATATTGTATTACATTAACTTCATATATAATAGGAGGAAAAAATGTCATATATTAAGCCAAACTGTTTCTTTCCACACTCGCATATATGAATCTAGACAAACAGTTGGCAGATTATATCCAATGGTCTCCAACCGGCTTACTACTCGTTTTGTAAATAAAGATTCACTGAAATATAACCCTGCTAATTTATTGACATATTTTCTATGGGGGCTTTCTATAGTGGTCTTGTGCTATACTGCAGTAGTTAAATTGTTTCAACACAGATTATATAGCTTAAAAACCTAGAATATTGACCCTCTGACTCTTTATAGAAAATCATGCTGAGTCCTGTCTTAGTCTTATTCCTCCAGTTCCATCTCATGACAACTTTTTGTTTTGTTTTGTTTTGTTTTTTTATCTAGTGGGAGGTTGAGGAAACAGAAGGATAAAAGAAACTTAGGTCGCCATTTGACAGAATGGAGGAAAGTGCACTACTGACCTCAGGAGACTTCTATGTTGGTAAAGCATATGTAAAGATCAATTACATTTGTATAAACAAATACAAGAAACTTTCTTGTCTCCTATTGACTTTACCAAACATCCTTTTTTCCTCTCCTATCAAAGTCCATTTGTTGTTGCCATAGGAATCTTTCTCCACTTTCATTTTCCCTTATCAGGTTGACTCCACCCCAAGTTTTTGAATGACACATCATTGAGTATTCCCACACGTGCATTGTATGTATAAATAAATTGTCCTTTTTCATGGTAATCTACTTAGTTTAAATTTGAAGGCTCCATTCACCAAATGCAAGAAAGCAAATTTGGAGCTGAGGACATGACATGGTGGTTAAGAGCTGTCCTTTTCTTGAGGACCAGGGTTCAATTTCCAGCACTCACATGTTCACAACCACAAGCAACTCCAGTCCCAGGGGATCCAATGCCTTCTTCTGGCCTCTGTGGGCATTGAATGTACATGGTAAACAAACATATATGCAGGTAAAATACCCGTCCACATAAAATGATAATAATTTAATTTTCAAAAAAAGAAAATATAAGCTTTTTGTTTATAACACATTGTTTTGATACAAGGTCTCCATATGCAGATCAGTAAAGTCTCAAACTTCCAATCCTCTTGCCTCTGCTACCTGAGGGTTAAGATTAAAGAAGTGTGTGTGTGTGTGTGTGTGTGTGTGTGTGTGTGTGTGTGCACGTTTGTGTGTGTTGAGAGAGAGAGAGAGAGAGAGAGAGAGAGAGAGATCAAGTGCAGCCTCTTTAGTAATTTTCCAGAGTTTTCTTGAGGAATATGTGGTAATTAGCTAAGAACAACTGGTAGGACAGTTGAGAAAGAATGTAGCTTGCATTGTATTTCTGCTGAACAAATTTTGTTCTGCATCATGGCAGGTCTTAAAAATAACTAACTTTTTGAAAGTCACTCTCAAGACATTACTAACCTATAGTAAGAAATCTTTAATTTCCTTTTTTTTAGTCAAAATTAATTTAATCATTCATTTTAGTTTGTATAAATTCATGTGAGAATAAAGGAATCTTTAATTTCTTAGGGTGTTGGTAGAGCATGGTGGCACACAGCTTCATAGACCTTTAATCCTAGCACTTGGGAGGCTGACCCAGGAGGATCACCAGTTTGAGGCTGGCAAAGGCTTCACAGACATACTCCATCTCACAAAAGTAAAACTCAAATAAATAAAATGCCAAGTGAACAAAAAAAGCACAGGATATAGGAAGACACTAGGATCCCAATACCATCTGTCTCATTTGTGAGTTGAAAGATTGGAGACTCCCTTTCATTCAGAAAATTACCAGATTTTCTTTTTTAGTGGTAAAAATCTGCTACTTTCTTTAAAGGCAAAAACACAGAAGCCTCATAGGGCTCCTTTCAGCGGGTGAAATGCTGAATTCTATAAAGAGGCACCACGACCAGTTCCTAATAGCTCTTTAATGATCTGCCCAAGAATCAACACTAAAAACACAGGATCTTGGGGTGCCTCAGGGGATGTTTCTGAAGCTCAAGGTAGGTCAAATAAAACCAAAAGAAATATTGAGAGACACCAAAAGAAGCCTGGAGCAGGGAAAAGGAGGATGGGAAATTTCCCAATTAGCCAGGAATTCTCAAAATAAAGAGAGAGGGAGATGATTTACACGTGAATGCCTGTGTCCACTCATCTTAGATAGTATCTTTTTCCATGAAAACTCCATGCAAAGGAGAAAAAAAAAAGCACAGCTCAAATATCTTTGCTCAGGATGCAATGTGGTTGTTTCAAAACATATAAGACTCTTAGGAGTTTATTGAAGGTTTGAGTCTCATTCTAAACATCCAGCTTGGTGTCTACGGGTGCAATGACAGTAGTGGTTTGTTTTTGGAGTTGTGGTCAGGAGGCGGAGGGTGGCTATGCACTGACATATGGTGCAGGGTGATCTAAAACAGGATTTCTTTCCTGTGTGTTACAGGAAGTTTAGCAGCATCCCTGGAGTGTACCCAACTAGAGGCCAGTGGCATTACTCATATTTCCAGTTGTGAAGACCAAAAAAGTAAATATCCCTAGATTTTGCCAAATATTCACTGGAGGCAAAATTATTCCTGCCCCTTACCTATTTGAGAACCAGTGATGTAATTTCTTGAAATATGTTATGTTTAGAAGCATAGACTTCAACATATTGATGTGGCTTTTTCTAGTTGTTTCTTATCCCCCAGTGCTCTGATACACATCCTCATTTATGTGTTTCAAAATTCAATCTAGCAAGATGGATAATGTTAAAGAGAACACATTTTCCGTTGAGCCATGATCTCATCAGGCAGGCTGAGACATCAGCCAAGGTCAGAAAGGAGCATTTAGTGAAGAAGCTCTTGTCACATTCTGATGTGATGATACCAACTCAAATTCCTAAAGAACCCACAAGCAACAGAGGACATAGAATAGTCTAACACCCACATACTTTCAACCTCAAATTAAACAAAACATAAATGATGACTTCATTCCTTTTTTCCAAATTAGTCACATTTAAATGCACCGCTTATGTCTTGACTAGCACATGGTTCCCAGGAGAGTGTTCATGAAGAGGGAGCAGAGAGATAGGAAGAGACAGAGGACCAGGAGGAAGTCTGTTGTGAAAGAGTATCTTTTGTACACAACAGAGAAGCTGTACCCATGAAATCGCAAAACCTGGCCAGCTAAACAAGACCTGCACAATAACAACACCTGTTGACACCCCAGCGTAGATGCAGGAAATCTCACAAGGCCCCCCATAGATGAAGAGCTCCAGGCAATTAAGGGCTGCTGAGGGAGAAAGAATCAGAATTTTTCAGGGATGAGCCTCCTAACGGGCTATGCAATCCCATGCCTTCAGCCCTAAATACATAGGTATAGAAGCAACACTAAAAACATGAAATGGACTCAGCAGGATGTATTTGCACATGCATATGTGCATATATTTATATGTAACAATAATAATTAAGAAAGAAGCACTCCTCCATTCATCCTCTACAAAACGACTATAGCTGGGAGCTTTGCCCTCATGGCTTGTGCTTGGAAGCTCACTTGTTTTGCATGGTCCTGTTTGAATAGAAGTGGCTATTCTTTCCCCATAGCAGTTACTTGAGTCTTCCCCTTCTCCCAGAAAAGTGAAGTAGTACTTGAAGTTAGTGTCTCCTTCACTGTCTGCTAGGCAACATAACTACCCAGACAGAGTCTACAATTTTAGCAGAAGAGTACAATTATACTCTACGAGTATGTTAGGAAACTGCCTAGATTCCTTCCCAGCATAAAGTATGCAGGAAAACACTTGCATGAAGACTGGAGAAAGTAGCTAGCTTAGTACTTTAATGAAGTTTTACTTTGGAAAGTAAAGTTGGGTTGGTGAGATGGCTCAGTGGGTAAAGGTGCTTGCCACCAAGCCTGATAACTGGAGTTCAATTCCTGAGGCCCACATGGTAGAAGAGAAGAACTGACTCCTGCAGCTTGTCCTCTGATCTCCACGCGCCCACCATGACCACATACATGTGCATGTAGAAATATATATAAAATAAATAAGTGTAAGAAAGTAACTGAAAAAGGAAGTTATTCTCTAATGTAACAAAAATTGTTATTTTTTCCTATATTTAATATAAGCATGGGCTTGCAAAATATGAATATAAAGATGGAATTACAAAAATTTAAAAGACTTTCATTACATTTAGGGTAGCATAATTTCAAATGATAAAGGACCAAACTTATGCAAAAAGAAGAAGGAAGCATTGAGGCATATTAAAGAGCTAGACTTTTCTTGCGTGTACAGCATGAGGGAAAACTGACTAATGATTTAAGGAAGATAGGTGACTGCTATTCTGAGTGAAGTCTATATGTGTAATAGTACTGGTTTTGTAACATCAGCAGGACAAACAAGTTCACATGATTTTTTATGTTATTTTAAGGGTCATCTGTGAATAAATTTCTTTGAAATTATGAAGACAAAAAATCATTTCTTTTTTTTAAAGCCATTTCTTTTAAATGAAAAAATTGCAAAAGATGCAGTAGTTTGCAATCCTGGACACAAACCATTAAACTTATGATGCCAGAATACTGCCTCTTTGAAAATATAAAATCCAGACGAGGCAGACAACTGAGCTAGAAAGAGAAGTGAATATAACGTCACAGGCAAGAGGGAAAGCAAATATGTGTCTCGAAGCAGCAGCTGTTGATGCAAGCAAAGGTTAGAGCAACAGGGCTAGTTTCTAACAAAGTGTGAATCCCATTAGTGATGAAGTGCTATTCCCTCCTTAGGTCCTTATGTCTTAGTGAGAACAGATTTAGGATGTACCTCCATTTGCAACTCAAGGCTGGTAACTAAGACCCATGGAGACATGCAAAATCAATGAAGCTATTCAAAAAACATGTTAAGTTTCATATAAGATGTTGACACACACACACAACAGGCAGTGGCTAAAATGTGCAGAATTTCTCCTTAACATTCACATGATAGGGAGCTGGCCTTGTCTAATTTCCTAGCACCTCTTGAGATTCCTATTGGCTTTCCAAACATAGAGTGATGCCATTCCATGGTTGGTAAAATACTGATGGAGCCTTTGGGACCATTTTGTTGGGAAAATTAGAGTTCAAACTTTGTTATATTTAAAGAAGACAAAGGCAGGGGAAAGAGAATATGTGGCAGTGGTTTAAAAATGGAAACATCTGGAAGTCATCAATGACTTACTTGTATACCCAATACCTAGGTGCTATACTAACTTTAATACTTCAGTGAAGTGGACATTGATTGGTTATTACAGCCTATTTATTATTATTATTATTATTATTATTATTATACTTCATCTACGAGGATCTATGCTCCAAAAGTTTCCATTTTTCTCACTATTGAGATCTGTCAAGTATGTCTCTGAAGCCATATTGTGTCATTGAGCAGAACCAAATAAATCTTTAAAAAATGAAGTTACCTATGCACATAAAGAAAAAAAGATCCCATTTAAGAAAAGCTCATACATTGGCATAGATTTTCAACGTGGTTGCAAACATGATATTTTTAAGTTGTCTAAGTAAATCAAATGGTTTTCATAAAATATTCTGCTTGAATTCCAAAATTTCTATGATTTTTTAAAAAATTAAAGGTGTATAGTTAAGTGTTCACATTCAAAATTACTGAATTTGGATCAATGGAATGTGTTTATGCAATGAAAATACAGGATAACTCTAACACTCTGTATTTGACATAAGGAACATTCCTATCTTATGGGAAAATTATCTGATTTCCCACAGCACAGTGCTGTACCAGTTTGCCAAGAATGAGAAACTTTTTTTAAAAAATCTACTGGAAATAACATTTGGTTGTTCCAATTAGCATTGAAGATAACTGTGGTTTAGAAACTTCCCCCTTTTTTAATTACAGGGAGTAAACTATTTTGCCAACTCTCTTTGGGCAGCTCAATTTTCAACCTAGTTGACTGGTCTGAAAATGAAGCTGGCAAGAGTCCTACACTGAAATCATTTTGCTGAGGAGAATGTTTATTGTAGTATATCTTCAAAAATTGTGGAGAATCTGTTTAGAAAGAATCATTGTCTTCCAACTGAGTCGGGTGAACAGCTTTATTAGACAAAGGGAAGCTCATGAGAAAGGTTCTTTTTAAATATTTTTGATCCCCCATGAATCTAGGCATTTAAATTTTCCTGCTTATTTGTCATACATGCAAACAGTTATCAGAACCCATGAGCAAGTTGAGGAAGCACCACTGTGGGTTTTTTTTTTTTTTTTTGCCACCAAATCCTGGTTAGGTCAAATACAATGATCACTTAACCACCAAGAAAGTTAGTTGATAGTTATAAAAAAAATTAGGAAATTTACTATTTTTGCAAATTAATGTTATACACTGAATGTCCCCCTCATGTGTTAAAGCCCTAACTCCCAATGTGACTAAATTTGGAAACTGGATTTTAGTGGAAGTAATTAAGGTGAAGTGAGGACACAAGGGAGTGGTACATACACAATGAATGGTATTTGTGTCCCCATGCAAAGAGAAGTAAGATTGCTTGGTCTTTCTTTAAGGGGGCACAGAGAAAAAAGAGCATGCAAGAGCATGAGAAGGATGCAGATTTATCAGAGTGTAGAACTGCTAAAAGCCTACATTTTTGAGCCATTCCATCTATGGTATCTTGCTGTGGTAGTCCAAGTTAGGTTAATTCAACAAATAAGGCAACTTAGCAAGGTCTAGCTCACCAGTGTTTTTCTTGGAAACTGTCACTTCATCAGTGTTTCAGAAGCAAACATGAAATTTGTTGGCATTCAAGAAGAGAAAGCACCCCAAAACTGTGCTGGCAGCATGTTTAATTTTGAAATATCACTACCATTTCTTGCTAAAACTTCATAATTTCATGACCAAAAAAGAACTTGACAACTCATAAAATAAAGTAAAATATCGGCAGAGAATTTTAGAGGTTTTTTTTGATTCCCTCTTTCCTATATAATTTTCTCATTTTGAATCTGAAAAAGACCTTAAAATGGAAGGAGGAAGAAAAAGACCACGAAGTAAGCCCCAAAGTTCAAAATAGTTTTCCTTTCTGTCAAAATCAATACATAATGATTCATTACCAGTTGTGCTTCATGTCCTACCTCTATGAACAGGAATGAGATTTATTCTAAAAGAGATTACTAAAACAAATTCATTGCCAAAACACCTCTTAGAGAACTGCTATAATGTAGTTTTGAGGGACTAGGTTTTGCCTTTTCCCCCAAACAAAGACCATATGATGTCTGTTTCCTCAGAAAAGATGTAAATGATGATTTCAAATCAGGGCACAGCAAAGTACGTAGCCCAAGTGCTTTGTTCAGCGGGCACACTGACCCCTCTATCAATCATCTCACTTTCTAAAATGGTTATAAAATCTTTCCTGTTTATATTTTATTTCTTCTACTTAATCTTGACATTTTAAAGGTACATTTAGCTTTAATGTGTAGTTATGTCATTAGCAGGTGAAAGTTTTCCTATGATTTTTTTTTCAAAGAAAAATACAGTTCAATGAGAGCCAAGGGACCACTGAGTTGCTACTGTGTGGCAGTTGTTATCAAGGCATCAAAGGGAAAGGCCTGAGTCAAAAAGGGCCTCCGCCCCCTCCCAACACTGGGAGCTCTGCTTCCTTAGCATTTCTGAGCCTTTAAGTAATTCTAAATGCTACTATAATTTGCTTTTTTTTTAAACCCAGTAATGCCACCATCAAGCTGGTATAGGATGTGAAATATCAGTAAATCTTAAAACAAATCCAAATGCCATTCTACTCATAAAAAAAAAAAAACGACGGAAGAACAAGATAAGCGGAGAAATATTAAACTCAGAGAATGATAAAGGAAGAAAAGAAACTGAAAGATTAAGATCACCTAGGCTTCTTTCCTTTATTATTTCATTTTGTTTTCATTCACAAACACTGTTATACCTAATTTTCTAAATCTTGTTAACCACTAGAGGAATATTAGATAAGCTTTACTAGGAAATTTAAGACTTTATTAAATCTCGTTGTTACCATGAAGTCAATGTAAGTTTTATGGTACTCTGAGGTTATAGTTTTGCATCTTAGAAATTGAGATAACTATAAAATCAGTACCTAAGTAAGCTTATTTTTTCCCAGAACATCTACTGTAGCATGGTAGTAGGATTATTTGAAGAAATCCTGCCTGGCTTTGAGCAATAGGCCAGGTATTTCTGTAAAAGAAGCAGAATACAATAAATAAATGCAAGAAATTTAACATCAGAAGACAAAACAGGGAAGGCCCCACATGGTAACAAATACAGGCACACTTCCTTTTTAATTAACCTATTTGCAATGATACAATATGGGACCTCTGATTTGGTAAGTTGTTGGATTTCCTCCAAAACATACCACAACTCTAGTTGAAAGTTCCAGAAAAGTGGGATAGTGCCACCTTGCTGAACAAACATAAAAGGAAAGTAGTAGAGGCATAGTGGATGGCCCTTACACCTCCAAGTTCACGGAAAAGGTCTCATTTTCACGGAGAAGCCAATTTCCTGTGATGGAGAGAACGTAGACTTTGGGGTCTTATGATTGCTGCTTTGTCTGTGTGCTTTACAATTGCTGCATGTTTGGGGACAGGTTAGTGGTCTTCTTTAACATCCAGTTTCTTTTTTATTTTCCTTTAAGTCCTAAATGTATTCTTTAATGCATAGGTATTGTTGAGAACAATTAAATATGGACATCATTTTTTAAAAAGACATTTTATTTTGTGTGTGTGTTTGCCTGCTTGTAAGTATGTGTACCACATGTGTACCTGTTGCCTGCTGAGGCCAGAAGAGAACATCAGATCCCCTATAATGGGAGTTTCAGGCAGTTGTGAGCAACCATGTGGATGTTGGGAAATGAGAGCCTAGGTCTTCTGCAAGAGCAGCAAGTGCTCTAAATCACCGATTCACCTCTCCAGCCCCCAGTTATGAGCATCCTTAATTTTGTGCTTGGCACATAATTAAACCTAGGAAGTATTGACTCTGTTTCCTTTGGAAAAATAAGTGTCAGTCTTTATTGAGGTCATCTCGGGTACTATGCTGAGTATTCCACATGTTTTATCTTCTTTCTTATTTATAACATCAATTTTGAGAGTACACTTACCCCCAATTTACAGATGAGAAGACTAAAATCTTGGAGTACAGAGTTTCTTAATCAATAATGTATTCCTACTGAGCCATAAAACTAATAATCCATCTTCAAATCTCATATTGCCCATTGTCCAAGTATGGTCCCATTGATCTGTTATAAAAGATATTCTTGGACCATTTATTCATGAAACAAATTCTGTTGAATGTTCACTAGGGTTTCAGGCACCTTATCACTTGCTGACTATAAACTAATGACTAAAGCAGACATGGTTCTCACTCTTAACCTCACAACTTAACCCAGGGTTTTTCAATTTCGATGCTACTGGCATTTTAGGACTGCATGTTGTAGGATACTTAGCAGTAAGTCTGGCTTCCAGGTGTCAGTAGGTTTCCTTCCCTCACTGTGTCTGTAAAACTGTGAAATGTTGCCAGGCGGTGGTGGCACACGCCTTTAATCCCAGGACTTGGAAGGCAGAGCCAGGCAGATCTCTGTGAGTTTGAGGCCAGCCTGGTCTACAGGGTAAGATCCAGGACAGACACCAAAACTACACAGAGAAACGGTGTCTTGAAAAAACAACCCCACCCCAAAATAAAAAAAATAAAAATAAAAATAAAACAAACAAACAAACAAACAAACCAAAAATACCCTGTGAAATGTCAAAGTTTCTAGGCCAGTACAATGAGAACCACTACTTTTGTGAATCCAATATTAAATGCCTTTCTGGGAGTGAGGTTGCACATCTGTATTCTCAGCATTTTGGAGGGAGACTGAGGCAGGACTGTAAGTTGCAAGCCAGCCTGGGCTACATAGTGTTACCCTGTCTGAAACAAAAGATAAAAATAGAATCCTGTGTCTACAAAACTAATAAAACCTTACTTAGGCTGAAGTCTTCTAAACATACAATTTCTCCCTAAAACAAAGAAGAGAATATCATTCAAATTGCATATGATGTAGAGTGTGATGAACAACTATCACTTCTCAAAAATGCTCACATTTTTGTATCAAAATGTTCTTGGTAGAACTTTTGGAAGTAAGTAACCAAAGAAAAGTAATCAAAATTTCTTTATGAAGTGTACTTGATAGTCAGTCATTGTATCTGAAATAGGCTATACTGTAAGTTGCTATGTTCTCAAAGAATAAATGATTATAAAGACATAGTATCTCTTAATATAGTTGAAATTAATTGTATCATTATAGTTGAATAGTTGGGGAAACATTGATTAAGAGGAGGCTAGAATCAAGGACTGTTGCAGTCAACATTAGAAGACTTATTATGTTTATAGGTACCTAATTATAATTCAAAATTTATACAAAGCAGATTTATTTCTTGCTCATGCAACAATCCCACCTGTACTCCAGTGAGTCTTTGTCTTCTGAGATGTTCCCCACTACTCAGGCTGAAGAACCCAAGCATCACAAATCTTCTAGTAATCACTAACAGTTCTGCCAGTTTTAATGACCATGACTAGCAATATGATACACACTAACGGTATGAATTTACAGTCACATGACTGCCAATAAGTAGTAGGGAACCTGGCTAACAGAATCTAGCTATATGGCCAGAAAGGAATGGAGAACTATTTGATGAACATATAAGCATACTTTATCAATGTGGTTAAAATTATTTTCATTGCCCAAGAGTTAAGCATTGTTCAATTTTGTGATTTATAAAATCAGAGTATTATATACTTCAGCAAAGTTCTGTGAGGACTAAAGAAAGATGTGTAAGCTACATTCTTCTTAAAGATCTTGCTATGTGTGTATTTGATATCTGGAGAATAATACCCTGTGCTAATTTATAGCACCATTATAAAGGGACACATTCTTAATCCATGGCCGACACCATGCTGTGGTTGGACAATTATCATTCATTTAGAAAAGGAGCATGTGTTTTGCAGTCCAGAGTTCATGTCCCCAGCAATGGTGTAATATTTTCTTTTACTCTCAATGTGTGAAGTATTAAAAATAAGCTAGGCACAATATCATCATTTTGATTATATCAAATAAAAATAAAAATAAATAAATAAAACAAAAAAATCATTTTGATTATATCAAAAATGAGGGTAGAGATAGGACTACTTCCATTCTGTGAAGTTATTTAGCATTAATATTCCCTTTGGGAAATCAATATGGTTTAGGAGAGATTATTTATATACCACTAGTCAAATGTGGTTTAAACAAATGCATGATTTTGCTAAAGCTATGTGAATGATCTTTCAATGTCAAGACCTTACTATTGAGTAAAGAGATATAATCATAAATCAGCTAACAGGAAAATGGCTAGTAGAAATTATCTGATCATTTTCCTGATATGGAAGAAGAATAAATTGGGTTATGCTTTTTTAATATTTATTCAAATCATAAAAACGAATGGGCATTCCATGCCAACAACTTAACATTTATTAGATATTTAAAGTGTATATTCTATGAAACTAATTATATTTGGGGAGTAAAATGTGGACCCGTGGTTCAGACATGTATAAATAATTCATGTTTTTTTTAAAAAACCAGTTAAGTTTGAAAAATTAACTAAATGGCAACAAAA
Organism: Peromyscus aztecus; assembly: GCA_902168405.1. NCBI lineage: Eukaryota > Metazoa > Chordata > Mammalia > Rodentia > Cricetidae > Peromyscus > Peromyscus aztecus. The sequence continues at coordinate 620 of CABHPQ010076400.1, read as the reverse complement.
TAACTCCTGCTTCTCAGCAGTCACGGTTCATTCTGCATAATTCAGGTTATGAATCAATTCCTTCCAAGCAGGATGGAAATTCAGAGCAGAAAAGAATGGTTAGCTGGTCACAGAGGAAAAGGCAAATCGCTCATTAATTTTTCTCTAGACTACTTGAGTGGAATCCTGCCCCTTATCAGAGAAAATAGAAGTTCTGGGGCTGAGGGTGGGGGGAAGAAGACAGAAGTGAAACAAAAGGGGTTGTCTCTTCCCAGGCAATCTTGCGTGCATTTTGGAAGTGAGAACCTGCAAGCTTTGGCTTTTACAGGCTGATAACTGGCATTCCTTCTCTGTTTAGCCGGATCTCAGTGTCTGTGGAATTCTCCACTTTAAGCAAAGAGAACATGGAAACATAAGGCAAATGCATTGATGATTATCAGCTTTACAAAGAGAATTCACTCTTTACTTGGCATTTACTGTAAAACATATTGAACTAGTCCATTTTCCCTAGAGCCAGTGAAAGACACTTTGTCTTGTAAAAATTTCACACATTTAGGTTGAGCAATGTGAAACTGTCAATATTTGACCATTTTGAAAACCACATAAAATGGTAGTTTTTTTTTTTTTTTTTTTTTTTTTTT
>CABHPQ010076399.1:0-18081 GCA_902168405.1 Peromyscus aztecus | reverse complement strand
CTAGTTGTAACAAAATAATGAAGCTTTTATAAAATAATTTTAAAGCTTTAACTATTTGGGAATAATCTAAATGAGAAAAAATAAGAAACAATATGGGTGTCAGAGTTTGCTTTCGAGTGTTATGATATACATCATGACCAAAAGAAACCTGGGAGAGGAAAGGGTTTATTTCATCCTACAGCTTAGAGTCCATCATGAAAGGAAGAAAGGGTAGGAACTCAAAGGAGGAACCTGGAGTCAGGAGCTGATGCAGAAACCCTGCTTACTGGCTTGCCTCCCCATGGCTTGCTCAGCTACCTTTTTAAGACAACCTAGGCCCACCTGCCCAAAGGTGGTATAATCCACAGTGGGCTGGGCCCTCTCACATCAATCATTAATCAGAAATTATTTGACTACAAACCAAAAAAACCTAACCAGCACAATGGATAAATTAGACATTTAACTTGAAAAATGTGAAGAATGAGAATATAATATAACTATCCTTCAGTATCCATGGTGCACTGAGCTTCCTTGGCTATCAAAATTCATGTATGTTCAGGGCAAAAGACTTGAATAGACATTTCTCCAAAGAAGTGTTTGGCATGCAAATAGCCAATAGGCATTTGAAAAGATATTCAACATCATTAGTCCTTTGAGAAATGTCAATCAAATGCACGACGTGTTAACAACTACTAAGATAGCAAAAGCAGAAAGGGCAGACAATAATAAATGTTGAAAATTACTTGTACTAATTAGAATGCTCATACATTGTCAGCAAGAGTAGGAAATGGTGTTGTTGCTTTGGAAAAAGATTGGCCATTTCCTCTAAAGATGATATAGAGTTACTAACATTCATCCACAAAAACACTGTTCACAGAGTGCTAGTCACATTAGCATAAAAACAGAAACAACTCAAATGCTTTTCAAGTGATGAATAAATAAATAAGATATAGTACATCATACAATCCAGTATTAATTCATTATAAGAAAGGAATAAAGTACCTATATGCTATAAAGTAGATGAAACTTAAAAACATTATGCTAGGCCGGGCGGTGGTGACGCATGCCTTTAATCCCAGCACTCGGGAGGCAGAGCCAGGTGGATCTCTGTGAGTTCAAGGCCAGCCTGGGCTACCAAGTGAGTTCCAGGAAAGGCGCAAAGCTACACAGAGAAACCCTGTCTTGAAAAACAGAAACAAAAACAAAAAAATTATGCTAAGTAAATGAAGTCAGATAAAAAGACAACATATCCTAGCAATTATTTTGAATATAAAATGAGTAGAATAGAATTTGTAAAAAAGGTATCTTGTAGCTAGGGGTTAACAGGGTGACTTACTTGGGTGTGATTACTAATGCTATGGAGATATAATCAAAATGTAAAATTAAATTGTGGTGATGTTGGTACCACACTGAATACTACAAATCACTAAGCACTTTAAATGAACAAGCTTCATGTAGATGAATTATATCTCAAAGCTTTTACTTTTTAAATAATTTTGTTTATATATATTAATTTTTTATTCTATGTGCATTGGTGTTTAGCCTGCATGTCTGTCCATGTGAGGGTGTCAGATCCTGGAGTTACAGATAGTTGTGAGCTGGCATGTGGGTGCTGGGATTTGAACCCAGGTCCTCTGGAAGAGCAGTCAGTGTTCTTAACCGCTGAGCCATCTCTTTAGCTCCTTCAAAGCTTTTACTTTCAAAAGTAAACATACTGAATTTTTCTTTGAAAGACAAATTTTAATGTTCATTTTCCTAAAAGAAGGACAAGTATAAGACGAATTGCTAAATGGTCTTATTAGGAGCCAGATATTGGGGTAAAAACTGAGAGATCAGGGAAGCAGAAAGAAGTCAGCCACGTTCTTACCGCTAGAAATCCTCAGTCAAAAAGAGAGAGCTACTTCCTGTATACCCACGCCTATATGCCTTTCTGTCCCTGCCCTCTTACTTCCTCTCTCTGTCCAGCTACATCACTTCTGTCTATCTGTACAGACCTCCAGACCTCCATGATTAGTGCTGGGATTAAAGGTGTGTGCCACCATGACTGGCTCTGTTCCCAGTGTGGCCTTGAACTCACAGAGATCGGGATGGATCTCTGCCTCCTAAATGCTAGGATTAAAGGTGTGTGCTACCATTGCCTGACTTCTATGTTTAATATAGTGGCTGGCTTTTTCTTCTGATCTTCAGATAAGCTTTATTGGGGTGCACAAATAAAATATCACCACAGACAAATTATTTGTTTACACAGCAAACTGCATTTTCAGAAGTGTCTATTAATGCTACATTTCTCCTGTTTCCTTTGATTGATTCTTCTATATTCTTATACATTTCACCAAAGTGGGCTGTATATTGATTTTTCAGTTACTCATGTTTCATTTGCTGTTGCTCCTGGTGTTTTGTTTATTTGTTTGTTTGTTTGTTTATGGAAACAGAATTAATCTAGGTAGCCCAGGATAGTCTCAAACTCTTGCTTCTCTTGCCTCAGCTTCCTGGGTGTTAGGATTACAGATGTACTCCACTGTGCTTTACTGTGTTTCTTGTATTTTCTACTTACATTATTATCATGCTTTTATTCAGAAATCCTTCTGTTCACAACCTGTATTCAACACTGCTATTTGTGTTTTCTGGCAATGCATTAATAACTTTTAGAATGTTGAGGGTGGTTAAATGCCTGTGGTTAGTGCTTGAACTCTGGAAGCTGACAGAACGTTTCAATTCTCTTACAGATTTTACTTTCCTCACTGGTACTGCAGTGGCAGCAATAGAACCTATCGATACGGAGTATCTCGTGGGGCTGAAGCTCCTCTTCTTGATGACTTTGTCATGTCTTACCTTTTTGCTCAGGTATAATTATTTTAATTTTTTTTTGTATGTGTGTTAAACCAGAAATATCTTCCTAGGTAGCATATGTCTTAAGTAGGGTAAGTAAGTAGGGTAAGTAAGTGTCATGTGGAAAGACCACAATTCTAACTTGTGCACCAGGTATAGAGAGATAAAAGGATAGTCTATTTAATAATAATTTTTGATCTCATGAATTACAAATGTATTATAATGATTCCTTAAATTGACCCTTTTGAAATCATTTTCTTTTTCTTTTAGGATTTAGGTCATTTTAAGGATTTTGAAAAAAATGTAGAATAAATTTAACAACACAATTCATGTGGCCATTAGATGGTAAAATTTCTTTAGAGTTTTTAAAAAATAAATTTTGGATAATTTCAGGTGTAAATGGTAGGCAGTAAAATGTAGCAGGAGGAAGTAACATAAAAAAATGATGCTAGGCGATTGTGGTACACACCTTTAATCCCAGCACTGGGGAGGCAGAGGCAGGTGGATCTCTGTGAGTTTGAGGCCAGCCGGGGCTGTTACACAGAGAAACCCTATCTCAAAAAACCAAAAAAAAAAAAAAAAAAAAAAAAAAGGAAGGAAGAAAGAAGTGAACTATGAAGCTGTGATAGTTGGTAGACTCCTCTAGGTGGGAGGGTGGTGTCCACATGGTGATTCTTAGAGAGCTGAGTTCCTAGTTGTCCACTAGGACTCTTACTATATACTTTTGTAGTGTTATTTGAACATTTCATAATGCATTCTTCTCTATTACCTTGAATTAAATAGCAATTGAAATATTTGCTTATTAAATTATTTTATTTTCATGGACTGCTAGAATAGCATGAACAGAAGTTAAAAAAAAGCAGAGAAATGGTAACTAGTTTCCTTGGGTGTCTATTTCCAGTGTGTCAGGTTAAGGATTTCCAGTGAGACTTACTAGCAAAAAAGGCAAGAACACACGGCTTCACAGCTCACATTTCCAGTCTTATAAAACCTGTTAAGTCTATAAACAAAAACTGAAACATAATTCTCTTTGGGGACATGGGATCATCAAGTTTTTTCATTATGATAAAATGTACACAATACAGTTTTAAAAGTGTACCATTTTTAAATGTATAGCTCAGTTCATTAAGCACATTCACCACCTCACAACCATAACTACTATCCATCTCTAGAACAGTGTTTATCTTCATGCCTTTAAACAATAACTCTCCACTTCCCCCACCCGTAACAGTTTACCGTTCTACCTCCTGTGAGATGACTGTTGGTTCATCTTAGTACCTTGTGTAGACAGATGGCATTATACATGGCATTGGTGTGTCTGGCTTATTTTACTTAGCACAGTATCTTCAAGGCTGGCATTCTACTATGGTGGCTGCTTTCTTATTTGTCTGGCCAACACAGATACAAAATTTCTTGGGTAAAATGCAGTTATTCAAAAAGGGAAAAACTGTTAATTAAATGAATTTGATAAATGAAATTTTGGTAGGCACATAATGTGATTTTAAACTTAATGACTTTGTTTTGACATTTGAGACTAATTTGTAACTTCTCCAGTGGCTATTTGTTAGTTTATTCATTAGTAGTATTCCCACTAGTTTTCCAAGCACTTATTTTCTTTTGGTTATGATTTCCATGGAATTTTCTGATGAGCAAAACTTAATTACCTACTGGTTTTATATGGTAACAGAACAAACACATGCTGTTACAGAGCAAATAGTTCTCTACAGATCTTAGCTAAAGAGAATAACTTGCCAGTTTTAAGTGTGAGGAAATATGTTTAAAATTGAGCAAAAATGGGGCTGGTGAGATGGCTCAGTGTGTAAAGGCACGTGCTGCCAAGTCTGCTGACCTGGGTTTGATTCCCGGCACTCTGATGGTGGAAGGAGAGAACCAGTCCTGAAAGTTTTCATCTGACCTCACGTGCATACCTCAGCACTTGGGTACATTCATATTCATTCTTTATCAGTCTCTCCCTCTCTCTGTCTTCCCCTTTCCCTCCCCCCCGCCGTGTGTGTGTGTGTGTGTGTGTGTGTGTGTGTGTGTGCGCGCGCGTGCGCGCGCGCATGTATATACATATGTGTGTAGAGACAGGAGTTGACATCTGGTGTCTTCCTCAGTCGTTTTCACCTTCTACTTGAAGTGGGTCTTTCATTGCACCAGGAACTCACCAGTTGACTAGAACGGCTGCTGTTAAGCTGCAGACATTATCCCGTCTCCTTTTCTTCAGCACTAATATGAAGGTGGTGCCCCTGCACCTGACGTTTCATGGGGTGTGTTTTTGTTTGGTTTGGCTCTTTTGGGGGCCCACTACCCAGTTACCAAATAAATCACACATGGAGGCTTATTCTTAATTATGAAGACCCAGCCTTAGTTTGACCTGTTTCTTGCCAGCTTTCCTTAACTTAAATTATCCAGTCTACCTTTTGCCTCTGGGCTTTTCCTGTTCTCTTACTTCTGTAAATCTTACTCTTACTCCATCGCTTGCTATGGAGCTGGGTGGCTGGCCCTAGGAGTCCTCCTCCTTCTCTGGCTCCTTCTTCTTTCCTTCCAGATTTCTCCTTCTATATATTCTCTCTGCCTGCCAGCCCTGCCTACCTTTTCTCCTGCCTCACTATTGGCCAGTTCTTTATTAAACCATCAGGTGTTTTAGGCAGTCACAGTAACGCAGCTTCACAGAGTTAAACAAATGCAACATAAACAAAAGTAACACACCTTAAAATAATATTCTACAACTTGGTATTCTACAGCTTGGGTGCTCAGGAGCTGAACTGGGTCTTCATGCTTGCACAGCAGGACTTTAGGTGGCACTGAGTCATCTAAAACCAGCCCATTTCTCATTTCTTAGTTTCTTATATGTTGACTTGCAATGTCCTCTATTTCTTGTAGCATCTAAGCCATATATGCTGAGTACACTTTATTTTCTCCAAGCACATCTACTATTTTTTACTATCCTAGCAGGAAAAGAGACATGTGGAGACAAATGCTTTGAAAAGTGAAACAAAATAAAACAAAAACTTCCACTACTTCTAAGTCGTTCAAGAATACTGTCAGCCCGGTCCCAGGCAAACTACTAGTTTAAATCTCCGAGTGTTCCTTGTGCTTTCTTTTTGTCTCATTCTTTCCATGTCTTTGCTCTGGTTTGTGTCCATTAATAATGTCTTCATCATTTAAAGATCACATGAAGGTTCAGATCTTCCATGAAACCTTTTAATTATGCCAACTGCATACAATTTTAACTGTCTCTAAGGTTCCTAAAGTGGCTGTTGTGTGGTACTTCATATTATATTTCCTGGCATTGGAATGATCTGCTTTTCTGTTTAGCTTCCAAGAAAAATTCTGGTCTTTTTGATGTCTTGAGACCACATCCTGTGTTTGTTTATATCCCATACAAACTCTAGTACAAGTGCCTTCAGTATGAATTGAAATCAGTGTACATTTGATTAATTAATATTTATTTTAGTTTAGGTAATTTTGTGTTCTTAAGATAAATCTTGAAAATATAAGCAGTGAGATAAGCTATGTGCCCAACTCAAGTTCTCTCTGTACGTGAACCTTTGCTAATGTTTTGTGGTGAAATGATATACAAATGAGTAGGAGTTAGTTTTTGATTTTTTTTTCCCCCCGAGACGGAGTTTCTCTGTGTAGCTTTGGAACCTATCCTGGAACTGTAGACCACGCTGGCCTCGAACTCACAGAGATCTGCCTCCCGAGTGCTGGGATTAAAGGCGTGCGCCACCACCCGGCTAGTTTATGACTTTTAAATGCATATTTTAGAAGTTAATTTATAGGATATAACATAACTAAATGTGATAATGAAACTTGAAACATTTCCTAACCCTCCCCCCTTTTTTTTTCAGTGGCGGCATGATTTTGTGCATGGATGGATAAAAGTACCTGTGACTCATGAAACTCAGGAAGAGTGTCTTGGGATGGCAGTATTAGATATGATGAGAATAGCTAAAGAAAAGGACCAAACTCCACTGGCTGTCTATAACTCTATCAGGTAATTTTTGTACATCCATACATAACAAATCTACAGATTTAGATATTTTATGTAATTTACTTGTATTTTCAGTGTTTGCCCATACATTTTGATATTATAGTAAAAAATAGTGAGACTAGAGAAATGGCTCAGTGGGTAGAAGTACTCACTGCACAACCACAAAGACCTGAGTTCATATCTCCAGAACACATAAAAGCAGATGTGATAATGTACATCTATAACTGCAGTGTTGGGTAGGTGGAGACAGGTCTCAGGCTGTTGCAGTCAACACAGTGAGACAGATCCAGGTTCAGTAAGAAAGCCTGTCTTGTAAAATAAGGTGGATGGGCTAGAGAGATGGCTTATCAGGTAAAGGTGCTTGCCACACCAGCGTGGTGACCTGAGTTTTATTCCTGAGGCGCACATAAACGTAGAAGGAGAGAACTGACTCCACAGAGCTGTCCTCTGACCTCCAGGCAAGTGCTATGGCAGTGGGCCCCCACATACATCATTCACATACCCACAGTAACATTAAAAAACTTTTTAACTAGGGTCTGGAGAGATGGCTCAGCAGTCACCAGCACGGGCTGCTTTTCCAGGGGACCCGGTTTGATTACCAGCACCCACATAATGACTCACAACCAATTGTAACCTCAGTCCAAGGATATCTGATGCTCTCTTCTGGCCTTTGTAGGTACTGAATGGATGTGATATACATGCAGGCAAAATACCAGTGCACACAGAATAATAAAATAGTTTTAAATTAACAATAAATTAGGGGGGCAGTGATAAAGACCCACCTTGGCTTCTGACCTCCACTTGAGGATGCACACAGCAAGTACACCAGCACACATAGATGTACTCTTCTGCATATACCACACATACACTCAGAAATTAGATGAAAAATTGTGGAGGTACACTTTTTCTTAGTATAGCTCATATCTGAGAAGAAATTGAGTTGTACATCATATCACAGGTGTTCATTATTTGTTTTACGTGTTTTGAAAAGACTAAGTTCAGAATGATGGGAGAAATACTTGAAGGGATAATTTTAAAATTAATATGTCCTATTCTAAACTCTGTTGTCACTCAGAATATTTATGCATCAAATGAAGGGTTTTTGCATATATATCAGATGGTGGTTACATCAACTTACTTCACTTGATTGTAGAACATCCTTATTGTGGGGAAAGGAATTAATCTCCCAATTTTTTTTTTTTTTTGCATGTGCTCGTTATTTCTAGCTACAAGACTTTCTTACCAAAGTGTGTTCGAGCAAAAATCCAAGACTATCATATTTTAACCCGGAAGCGAATAAGGTACAGATTTCGCAGATTCATTCAGCAGTTTGGTCAATGCAAAGCCACTGCCAGAAACCTGAAACTTAAGTATCTTATAAACTTGGAAACCCTGCAGTCTGCCTTCTACACAGAGCAATTTGAAGTAAAAGAATCTGCAAGAGGTCCTTCAGGTGAGGAGATTTTTGCAACCATTCTAATAACTGGAAACGGTGGAATTCAGTGGTCGAGAGGGAGACATAAGGACAGTGAGACACTGACAGAACAGGTAATCCTTACTGATACGTTCTCTTTCCTTTGTGTTAAGAACAGTTGCCGTAAAGCAAACTGAATTTAGGTGCTTGAGTACATTCTTGATTTTCTCTGCTGATAGAAACTTTGTTTGTGTAAAGCCATCAAAGTTGTAACTGTAGTTCTTAAGTGTTTTCTTAATTTTTATGACAAACTAATTAGTAATGACTTTCTTACAGTTTCCGAATAAGATTGAATTGTCTAAGTGATTTTAAGTTAACTCTGTTTCCTTTATTCTTTCGCTGTTGACATTTAAGCATAATCATAAAGCTAATTAAATGAAAAACTTTAACTGATTTTGATAATTAATTAGTTTTATTATATTTGCATTACAGCATTTAAATTTTTTCACATGTATCAGTTATATATTGTTTGAGAGATTTAATATTTTTTTTACCACAGTTGATAATTCTCCAATTTTCTGATATTCTTTTTAATATTAATTGGATTAAGTTCTAACTCACACGAGGTTCCTGTCATGTTTTAATGCTCTCATTTTTAAGTCAAAGCAGGATATATAAACATAGTCATAGGGCTCAATTTTTAGGAGATGTAATCACATTTAATGCCTATACATTGCTATCAATATCTTCAAAGACTTGTGACTATCTTCACCTTCTAATCCTTGTTTGAAATGGCATTGTAACTGTTTAAATGCTCTTGGTTACAGGATTTACAGGTATATTGTGATTTTCCTGATATTATTGACGTCAGTATAAAGCAAGCAAACCAGGAATGCTCAAATGAAAGTAGAATTGTAACTATCCATAAGCAAGATGGTAAAATTTTGGTAAGTTTGTATTATGCATAAGAAGTGGTTACATTTTAGGATTTTTCAGAAGTGTTTTAGAATTACTTAGGTATTCTGGTTATAGTTACAAGTATGATAAAAAAAAAATGCCAGCCCAGTGTCTTATTGTGTGCATATTTTTGTACAAATATCAGCAGTCTTATTACAAATATTTATATATTTATATAATTAAAAGCCCCAGTTACTTATTCCCTTTTGCCAGTTATGGGTTGCATTTAATTCCCCCTTGTTCAGACTTCAGTAGTCTGTGGGATTAGACGAGAGGCAAGGAAGCAGGAGGAAGCATTTCTCCCTGTTCCCCTTGAAATCATCATTTTCTTGTGCTGAATCTCTTCGTGTTCTGAATCCCATATTGTCTTGTTTTCCCATGCACATCAACTGTAGTACCTGCTGATATTCTCCTTGAGTAGTACCTGCTGATATTCTCCTTGAGATTGTGGCAATTTAGAAATGAATTTAGGATTTTTGTTTGTTTTGTTTTGTTTTTATTATTTCTAAGACAGGTTCTTACTATGTAGCTTTGGCTGTGTTGGAAATCACAGAGATCTGCCTGCCTCTGCCTCTCCAAGTGCTGGGATTAAAGGTGTGAGCCACTGTGCCCAGCTTAGGATATATATTTATATTTTTATGATTTTGAATTTCTTTACCCAAGAACATAGTTCATTTTCTGTGTATTCAGAAAATATATTGCATTGTACAAAAATATTTTGAAACTTCTGATGATCATTTTCAACTTTTTAGTTGTTTAATTCAATATACTACATATTTACAGCTATAAGTTGAGCTTTGTAGCTAGAGTTTTCCTGCCTGGCCCACGGTCAGGATAAATCTCTTTCACCTGCCAGTCCCACAGCCGCTCAGACCCAACCAAGTAAACACAGAGACTTATATTGCTTACAAACTGTATGGCTGTGGCAGGCTTCTTGCTAACTGTCCTTATATCTTAAATTAATCCATTTCTATAAATCTATACCTTGCCACATGGCTCATGGCTTACCGGCATCTTCACATGCTGCTTGTCCTGGCTGGCAGCTGGCAGAGACTCTCTCTGCCTTCCTGCTCTTTTAATTCTCTCTGTTAGTCCCGCCTATACTTCCTGCCTAGCCACTGGCCAATCAGTGTTTTATTAGCAACACATTTGCCATACAGAACATCCCACAGCAGAGCTTTATTTTTAAATTATTCAATTACATTGATTATTTTGATATATGGAAAATATATACTTTTTAGTATGTGCATGTCCTTTTCCATTAGATAAAATGTTAAATTTTTGGCTGATTGTATGTTCATAAATATGTATTTAATAAAAATCACAGTGTAGTTCCATATTCTAACCTTTTAGTTTTTACATGTACATTATCCTGAGAAGTATATAAAAATAAATGTTCATATTTATAATTAATCTTAACCTTTATATAGATTAGATTTCTAGTTGCGTCTAGCAGGGTCATTGAGGAGTATAGTTAAATTATGAATGTTGAATGACTATAACTGGGAAGGTTTGTTAAGCTCATATTTGGGAGGGTCTTAATTATCAGATATAAGAATTTATTAGCTCAGGCTGGGTAATTGGAAGTTATAAAAGATATTTGTACAACTAGAACTTAATTTATTTTTAATTATGTGGTTTCTTTTCTGCTTAGGAAATAGAGCTTAGCTCGTTAAGAGAAGCCTTGTCATTTGTGTCCTTAATTGATGGCTATTACAGACTCACTGCGGATGCACACCATTACCTCTGTAAGGAAGTAGCCCCTCCGTCTGTGCTGGAGAACTTGCACAGCAACTGCCATGGCCCCATCTCGTGAGTAGTCCACATTTCAAAGTACACTGTCAGGACCTGGCTCGGTGGGTAAGAGCACTTGCTTTGCAAGCAGAAGAACCTGAGTTTGAATTCCAGGCATTCATTAAAAAACTGGACGTAGCTGTATGTACCTATGAGTCTAACATTCGGGACAGAGACAGCTGAAAGCTCCTGGTTCAGTGAGGGGCCTTTCCTGTGGCAGTAAGACAGAGACTATAAAGGAAGGACTGTAATAATAAAGAATTGTAAAGGGACACTGGGCATGTCCTGGTGTCCAGAGAGATGCATTTCACTGCAGTGAATGTACAGTCAGTCAGTCCTCCTCATCTGAAGAGCCCACATTCATGGCGGGATCAGCTGTTCTTCCAGGAGGAGTTAAAGAAGAGTGTCTCCCTGGGGCTGTAGCCTAGCACTCTCCAGCACTGAAAACAAACAAATTAGAACATTCTCCCATGTACGTTGTACTAACGTTGAAATACTGTGAAGGAAGCACAGTGCTAAATTTGAAATTTGACATTATTTTTGAGTAGTCCAAACTCTACTGAAACTTAAACACAAAATGTGTATTATACCCACATTTCAAGTTTAGTACTGTGCAGTGGAACTCCACAGTGCTGAGAAGGTTGTCTTTGGACATTCTAATATAGTTTGAATTTTATATGTTATTCTGTTTTAATTTCTTTACCTTTAGATACCTACACATGGCTAAAAATTTCTGTTCTAGTTTGCTTTCTGTTGCTGAGCAGAAGCAACTTGGGGAGAAAAGGGCTAATTGGCTTACACTTCCAGGTCACAACCTATAGACGGATTTTTCTTTAGGCCACCAGCTCACAAATAACAACCTGGAGTCTTATTAATTATGAAAGCTCAGCTTTAGCTTAGGCTTTTTTTTCTCCAACTAGCTCTTATAATTTAATTAACCCATATTTTAATCTACATTCTGCCCCAAGGCTCGTACCTCACTTCTATACTGCATGTCCTGCTTTCCTGCTTCCTCCATATCTGGCTGGCCATTTGGCTTTCTTCCTCCCAGAGTTCTGTCTCTGCCCGGAAGTCCTGCCTATATCGCCTGCCTAGCTTTTGGCTGTTCAGCTTTTTATCACACCAGTCACAGCAATACATCTTCACATAGTATGCAAATATCCCACAATAACAGCCCATCATGGAGGGAAGACAGGGCAGGAGCTCAAACAGGAACTGAAGCAGAAACTATGAAGGAACCCTGTATCCTGGCTTGCTGTCCCTGCTCATGGGCAGCCTGCTTTCTTATACAAAGCAGGAGCACCTGCCTAAGGGTAGCAGCACACAGAGTAGGCTGCACCCTCTCACAGCAGTTTACAACCACCATAATTCCCCACAGACATGGCCACAGGTTGATTCAATCTAAGCAGTCTTTCCGTCAAGACTCCCTGTGTCCAGGTGACTCTTGGTTGTTTCAGCTTGATGATAAAAGCTCTTCAGGACAACTATCATATGACCCATACCTTTGCAGACTTTCCTGTTTTTTTTGTTTTTTTTTTAAGATTTATTTATTTATTACGTATACAGTGTTCTGTCTGAATGTATGTCTGCAGGCCAGAAGAGGGTGCCAGATCTCATTACAGATGGTTGTGAGCCACTATGTGGTTGCTGGGAATTGAACTCAGGACCTCTGGAAGAGCAGCTAGTACTCTTAACCGCCCTGTTTTTATATAATTTATCTTGCTTTCAAATGCTGCATCTTCAAATTTTATGCACATAGCAAGGTTTTTGTTGTTGTTGTTTTGTTTTTGCACATGGCAATGTTTGTTTTTCAAGACAGGGTTTCTCTGTGTAGCCCTGGCTGTCCTGGAATTCACTCTGTAGACCAGGCTGGCCTCAGATGGAAAGAGATCCATCTGCTTCTGCCTCTCAAATGCTGGGATTAAAGGCATGGGCCACCATGCCCAGCTCCCACATAGCAAATTTTAAGACCGAGGTTAGATGTGATACTGTTTTAAATATAGAGAGATAATTTTGTATTAGTACTGCTGGAATAGAAGAGAAAAATGAGAAATACTTTATAGTATACTGTCCTCACTGTTAAATGAAGTTTTATGGGAGTATGTTTTTTTTAATTACTCAATTTGTAATCAGAAAGCAAAACATTAAAATGAACGGATTTTCTTTATGATTTTACTGTTTTATAGTGTCTTACAAATAATATAGTTGCCCTTGAATTGGTTTGAACTGACTTCAGAATAACTTGATACTTTGGTTTCTTTCCCTTGAAAAATAATTTATAAATATATATAATGGGGAGTCTTCTGAAAATTGTTTTCATTTGATTGTTGTGGCCTTTTGTCGTGGTGACACACTGCCATTCACATTATTTCTGCTTAACTTGTAGAATGGATTTTGCCATTAGTAAACTAAAGAAGGCAGGGAACCAGACGGGACTGTATGTACTTCGATGTAGCCCTAAGGACTTTAACAAATACTTTCTGACCTTTGCTGTTGAGGTTAGTATGTCACATTTATTAATAGTAACATGTTGTATAATCTGTATTTCTCCATCATGAAGTGGTTCATTTTTAATACTCAGAATTATAGTTCTTGATATGGTAACTGGCACAGTAATGCTTAGTATACCTTCATATACTATAAAATAAACAATCCATAGAGTTCATGTAAATATGTAAATAACATAATGTCTTTATTTGACATTTTATTTTTTGATATTTGAGTATTAGCCATGTGTCAAGTGATATTTCATTAAGTATACTCAAGTATACTCACAAAAATAAAATATTTACCAAAATCACGTAGAAGAAAATGAGTGAAAAAACCATTTTCTGATTACTTGCAGTGCTTACTAGCTGGAACAAAGCAGAGCGCAGAAACATGATAGTGCTTTCAACTAGTATTATAGTATGTGTTTTAAATGTAAGAGTGGACGCTAGGATCTCATCCAAGATTGTTATGATCCGTCGTTAGCTTTAAAAATATGTTAGGCAGTTATGTGCTCTAAATCTTGAGAGTATTTGTAGCAACATCCAGTTTTATTTTACTTTTTGAAAATACAGAAAGCAGCTGGGTGATGGTGGCTCACGCCTTTAATCCCAGCACTTGAAAGGCAGAGGCAGGTGGATCTCTGTGAGTTCAAGGCCAGCCTGGTCTACAGAGTAAGTTCCAGGACAACCAAGGCTACACAGAGAAACCCTGTCTTGAAAAACCGAAAAAAAAAAAGAAAAGAAAAGAAAAGAAAGATGTTATTATTCAATTATTTTCATAAAGCAACTGTCTTTTATCAGCACATGTAGTGAAAGATTTGTCTTCAAATGCAGAAGGCGTATCTCATCACTTTACTATTATATACACCAGCAGTCTTAGCTTCAGAGTATCTTCTAATACCACATGACTATTTGTGGTATTAAATTATTAACTCAAAATGCACAAATTTTTATGTTTATCATATGTACCTAATATGAGTGATAAGGAATCAGGGAACATATGGCACAAACCTATGTTTCAGAAACTTGTCTGTTGGAAAATAAAAATTTTAAAATATACTAAAAACACTCAATTATTGTGATTAGCATGACAGTATCAGAAAAGATATTTTTATTCAGAAATGTCTTTTAGAATCCAAAAGACATGAGATTGCTTTGAGGGATTAGCAGTTGTTTCATAAATGGCTCAAAGTAGGAGGAATACAGTACTAAAAAGTAGGTCAAATTGTTAAGATGAGTGAAGTAGTTCGTAGTTTATTACATAAGACAAATATTTTTAAGATAAAAAAAATCTAAAAACATGCCATACTAGAGATAATTTTAAAAATAGAATAGTATACAATGGAATATGCATCTTTGCTGTGGGAAGGGGTTAGTCCTTTTAGGGAGGGCCTCAGCAATAAAGTACTAGTAATCAAACCAGATCGTGTGACCGTGGGAAGGATGGAAGAGGAGGAAGCAGGAGCTGGTGAAGAGCATGTGCTGCCCAGTGTGAGACAAGGGGAAGCTGTTACAGATGGTGTTGGTGTTGTTCAGTATTTTTTCTAATGAGGTCACTTGATGTCAGCTTCTGGAGGATATGGCATGGTGTTTAGATGCCCTCTGGAGACACTGCTTTAGGAGTTACAGTTTCAATGTGTAAATACTCTGTTGGTTGTTTTTATGATAGCTCCTTTGGCTGAATAATCTGCATGATTACCATTGTGATTTTTCCCTCCTTTTTTTTTTTTTTTTAAACTAAACTTATATAGCGAGAAAATGTTATTGAATATAAACACTGTTTGATTATGAAGAATGAGAATAGAGAGTACAATCTCAGTGGAACTAAGAAAAACTTCAGTAGCCTTAAGGACCTTTTGAACTGCTACCAAATGGAGACCGTGCGCTCAGATAGTATCATCTTCCAGTTTACTAAATGTTGTCCCCCAAAGCCAAAAGGTAAGATAACTCTCCAGGTATTTTAGAGATATTGGACTGCATGTGGTGGGTGGTGATTTGGAAGAAGTAGCAAAAGGCAGCATTATAGGAAAGCAAGCTGATTTTTCTGGTGTGCTTTAGTACACAGAGCCTGTGAGTGACTGGAAGCTCCATTCTGACATATATCTTAAAGATCATTGCTTGCAACCTGTCAGCCGCTCTCTTATGGAACTGGACAGTCTCACTACCAAATCCCTGTGTGTTTTAAGTTAATACTTTCATATGTTTTTAGGATTTTGGTTTCTAAATAAATAGTAAGATTGGAAATCTTTTAAAATAGCTTCTTTAAAATTCCCGAAATGATTGTAAGTTTGAATGTGTTTCTTATATCAGTCAGAGCTGAATACTAAAACTCCTACAGTAACTAAACAGCTTTGAGAGTTTCTTAGACACAGAGCACACTCACATCACATCTTTAGAGCAGTTCATAGTTTTGGTATGCTTTGATTATATACAAATTCCTCCACATGTGAAACATAGATAGCTTGTGTTTTGTTTCTTTTTTTTTTTTTTCAGATAAATCAAACCTTCTTGTCTTCAGAACAAATGGTGTTTCTGATGTTCAGATCTCACCAACATTACAGAGGCATAATAATGTGAACCAAATGGTGTTTCACAAAATCAGAAATGAAGATTTGATATTTGTAAGCCATTAGATCTTTATAATTGTGGTTTTTGTCCTTTTAAAGCAATGCCTTTTTTATTTCTTACTTGCTATTACATTCATGTGATACTTGACATATTTTATTATAAACTTACATTATAAAATTTTACTTAAATTTCAAGGTTTATATCATTTATACAATTCATAAAATCCGTAAATCTTAGAAAATATGCCATTATTACAGCAGAAATTAGCAAAGTTAATAGTGGAGTTATATTCTCTTTTCAGAAATTTCAAAATATTTTTAAAATTATAAATTATAAATTTTAAAAGTTAAAGATCTTCTACAAAAGACATTTGTCTTGGCTCCCCCATACACAAACAGGTAAGGGGAATTCAGTAGGTTATCTTTAAGGAACTGAAAACAAGGCAGTATGTAGGAGGTGCTGATTTAATTGTTATGTGGTGTACTAGAGGGCTAGAGTTTAGTCTTTCTATCATGGAGGTTAAAATGAAAAGCATAAAGAAAGAGGGCTGATCCTAGGTTCGTTCAAGGGCAGGAATTAAAAGTGAGATTTATCTCTGAATAGAACTGGGACCTGAAGAATATGCATCTATTGTATAGAATGTGAAAATTTTACCTGCTAGCCATAGGAGAAGAAAATTAATATTGTCTGTTTTAATTGACTTAGAAAAAAAGAGTTCATAAATTTTTGAGTTAGGCTTTGTTATATTACTTGTATTATATCCGTTACCTACATGATCTGAGGAGCACTAAGCCAGTAAGTTAAAGACTGTACCAAAGATGCTTGGAAGAAACACATGCAGACTTTTTGAAAAACATACTCTGAGCCAGAAGTATAATCCCAGCACTTTGGGGGAGAAAGGCAGGCATACCAGGAGTTCCAGGCCATCCTTAGCTACATATAGAGTTGAAGGGTATACTAGGCTATGTGAGATCTTATCTTAAAAAACCCCAAACAAGCAACCAAAAAGAAAAGAAAGAGATTCTCTTAACTCCGGCTTCCAGGATTCCCATAGATAAAACTAACTGCAAACATGAGCTTTGTATTAAAAAATTAAAACATACTGGGAAGTTATCTAGGATTAAGTAGGAGTCATCAAACTTACACTTCTAATAACTTCATGTAACTTTCAAGTAGAGACCATAAAATGTAGGTGTCTTTAAAAAAAAGTTCAAAACAATAAAATGAAAACATTTAAATGTATTACTTAAAAGACAAAATTTCTGGGAAAAAGGCATAGATATGAAAAATGTAATCTTGAACTTGCCACTTAATAGACAGTTTAGAATGCGTATTGTGCACCCACCACTGAGGTCAGAGTGAGTGAATTGGAAGACAGACCAATGGAGCCCAGTGGTAGGTGTCTGTCTAGTATGCTGAGTCCTAACTTTAATCACAGTACCCCGAATTTAATAACAAGCCGTAGATTTTTAAATTAAGTATCTTGGCTTGTGCCTGTCACTCCTGTCCTCAAGGGACTGAGGGAGGAAGATTGTAAGTTTAAGACTAGCTTGCGGTGCAATAGTGAATTCCAGGCTAGCCTCAGCCTCAGAAACAGTGAAAGACCAGACGGGGGTTGGGGGCGTGGGGCAGAGGAAGAGGGACAGAGAGAGTGTGAAGGGAAGAGGGAGAGGAATTCCAGAATGTAAAGGCACTAGTTTTCATGCACAACAGAAAGGGCAGAGGAACTGAGGACTTGATGTTGTAAAACATGAGGTGCTGGAGCTTGGATTTGACCACAGGCAGCCTTGCTTCAGAGTGCGGGATTCAGCGGTTACTCTGGAAAGATAGGTAAGAAATGTTAGGGGAGCGGGAGATCCCAGCTGGATCAAGAACAGAGAGGGAGAACAAGGAATAAAAGACCATGATAAATGAAGACCACATGAGAATAGGAAGAAGCAAAGTGCTAGAGAGGCCCACAAAAATCCACAAAGATACCCCCACAATAGACTACTGGCAATGGTCGAGAGACAGCCCGAACTGACCTACACTGGTGATAGGATGTCCAGACA
>CABHPQ010076398.1:0-15153 GCA_902168405.1 Peromyscus aztecus | reverse complement strand
CACTAGTGCTGACTCCCGTGCTGCCCTTCACACTGAGCTTCTCTTGATGCCTTCCCACCCCCTCCCAGTCTCCTCCTCCTCTGCCGTGTCTTTCTGCCGTGGATCATAGCTCCTGGGTCTGTTTTCATGTATGCTGGGAGCCCCCACGGCAGTGCTCTTCTTGCTTGGTTAGAGTGGAGTCGTCGAAAGCAGAGTCTTGAAGTCATGTGTACTGGGGTGGGGTCTGGCCCTCCACTTCTCAGCGGGATGGAAAGTCACTTTGCTTTGCTCGGGCCATGTGCTCGTCAGTAACGGGCGTGGGGGAAGAGTGTCAGTTTTTTGGAGGGTGGTGAATTTTTGAGAGCCTGTATGTAGAATTCCTCTCCTGATCTCTGGCTGAAGATCAGTATTAAGTAAATATATGTTTAAAAAACTTTGTGTGTATACATGTTCATGTTTAGGAGTGCCTGTTTGTACATGAATATGGAGGCCAGGGGTGGATGACGGGTATTTTTCTCAATCATGCCCCACTTTTTTTTTTTTTTTTAAAGACAAGATCTCTCTTTAAACCTATAGCTCACTTATTGGCTATACTGACTGGCCAGCAAGCCCTGGGATTCTCCTGTCCCTGCCTGGCCAGCACCAGGATTACAGGTGTAGAGCATAGATAGCATCCAGCCACCTCTGGGTGTGTACACTTATGTGTGAGGGAAAGAGAGGGTGTAAGCATGCACATGCACCCCCCGATGTGCATGTGGGGGTCAAAGGGCAACTTTGGGGCGCTGTCTCTCTCTTTCCACATGGGTTCTGGGGACTGAACTCGGGTGACTAGGCTTGCAGAGCAAACACTTTTACCCATGGAGCCCTCTCTGCAGCTCTGCACCCCACTTTTTCTGTGGGTGCTGGGGGTCTGATCTCAAGTCTTCATGCTTGTGCAACAAACCACGCTGAGCCATCTCAGCTCCAGTGTTTAGTGAGTATTATTGGATGGCTTTGAATGGACCGCTCCCCTCCCAGGAGACAATGGAAATATAATTTCATTACATTTTGGATATCCTTTGGACTTCCGCCATGTGCCTGACATTGGACTGCTCATTCTGGAACAGTAAAAGAGACTGAAGTCCCTGAGCTCCAGGGTGTCAGGATTCACGACACATGGTGAAGTCGTGATCACTTGTAAGGTGTGATTGCTGATTAGCAATTGTCAGTGGTTTCCTAGGAAATAGATCAGTGCTGCGTGCAGTTTGAGCCTGTGATAATGTCACTTTTAATTCCTCACGTTCAAATCCGTTCAGAGTGTGGAAGAAGTGGGGCAGGAGGCTGCGTAACCGTGCTGTAGGCAGCTGCTCTCACGCCGAGCCCGTGGCTACCATGCTTATGACTTTTTCTTACTTGTCTCTTCACAGAAATGTTTGGGATCTCATCCAAAGTTGGGTATGTCCGTGGGGGTGTACTGTGTGAGTCACTGTCGTTTAGCACGCAGTGTTGGACAAAGCAAATGTTGATCGCCTAGCTCAGCAAGTCAACAGATGTCTCTTCTAATTCCACCTCCCCCTCCCCTTCCTTCTCTTCTCTTCCTCCTCCCTCTCCATGACCAGAGCATAAAGAAGTTTTCACTGGGCCTCAGTGTAATTGAGAGAAAGTCAAGCCCTTTTCGGACCAAACGAGACAGCTTGTGTATGTGTAGAAAGGTTCCTTTCTTTTTAGGGACTGTTGTCCCCTCCTTACTGTCAACTTGTCTCCTGTTCACAGCAGTGATGGCCTGCCTCCCTCCTTTATTTTTCCTTAAAAGAATATTTCTTTTTCGGGGGGTGGGGGGAGCTGAGGACCGAACCCAGGACCTTGCGCTTGCTAGGCAATCGCTCTACCACTGAGCTAAATCCCCAGCCCCGAATGTTTCTTATTCTTATTTCTGTTTCTTATTCAGGGTCTCATGCCACCCAGTGGTGGTGTTGGTGGCAGCAAACACCTTCAATCCCAGGAGGCAGAGGCAGGTGGATCTCTATGAGTTTACGGCCTTCCTGGTCTACAGAGTGAGTTCCAGAACAGCCAGGGCTACAGAGAAACCCAAGGGGGTGGAGAGCGGGGATAGACAGGGGCTCTGTTGCCTTGTTTGACCTGAAACCCACTGTGCAGGCCAGGCTGGCTTCTGAGTGCTGGCATTACAGGCATGTGCCACTGCACCCAACAAGATGATGGATTGCTGATGCCCTTCCAGTAAAATTGGAGAATGGCCACCCTGGGTTTGCACTTCACTCTGGCCTGAGCTGGGTACCCCAGGCCTTTGGGGAACAGGGCATCACCTGATCTTACTGCTAGTGTCCCTGGATCCTTCTCCTCCTACCCTGTCCTCTTTGTTGTCATTTGTTTGCTAGAGGCAGAGGGTAGACATGTCCGAAAAAGCAGTGATATGATGACCAAGGTACACAGTGCATGGCCCTGGTGTGGCTCTGTGGGGGTTTTACAGAATAGAGCTGTGTAGATATTTGTTGCTCAAGCATAATCTTGGTTGCCAACAATTTAAAGCATGTGTTGCTTTAATGTGTCAGATTTTCTCATACTATCGATGCTCAAATAAATGATCTGCATGAAGAGATCAACAAAATCTCAGGTGACTTTGAATGGCCATCATGGTTAAGATGGCTTCCCCCTTTCCTTGGTCCTCTGTTAGCTATTCTTAAAATTCTCTTACGCTTGCTATAACAGACCAGCCATGCAGGCAGTGCATTCAACCTCGGTTTCTAGTACAGACACAATTTTCTCTTTAAAACCTAAAAAAGGAGGAGATGTGGGAGGCACAGAGGTCTTTGTGCTCACAGATAAGCACAAGGGGAACCTAGAATTTCAAACACACAGAGTTGCTTCTTCAAAGAAAGGGATGTATAACCTAGTATCCCACCCAGAAGGCTGGGAACAGATGTGGCTAATAGACTGGGGACCTTTGTGCTATCTGTGTGGCTGAGACCACACTGGCTCTTCCCCAAGACCCTTATCATGAGCTTATCAATCTATAGAACCCATCTTTATGGAAGATGTCACATGTACTTTACAAAGAGTTTTGATGTAGTCGTATCTTTTTTTTACTTATTTACTTTTATTTTATGTGTGTTGGTGTTCTGGCCGCACGTATGTCTGTGTGATGGTATCAGATCTCCTGGAACTGGAGTTACAGACAGTTGTGAGCTGTCATGTGGTTGCTGGGAATTGAACCCGGGTCCTCTGGAAGAACAGTCAGTGCTCTTAACCACTGAACCATCTCTCCAGCCCCGATGTAGTCATATCTTAAGCTTTATTGTGCACATAGGATTGAGTTAATTATTACCAGAAAAAAATTCACCAAACTATGATGTTGTTAAATATACCTAAAATAAACTACTCCAGGTCATACTCTAGAAGTTTGAACCAACACCCACTACTGAATCATATTGGACCAAACTACTTTCTTGTCTCCCAAAGATCATTACTCTGCTGGCTGTGGTGGTCGCAAAGACCCCTGAATGGGTAGAGAGGCAGGAGGCAGGCACAGATAGGTGGTTGAGCTGGAAGATGCCAATATTGATGTTATTTCTTCCAAAGAAAAAAAGCATGATAAAATCAGGAGGTTGGATCTGGGCTCAGATCCTGGCTCTGCAAAGGCTGGCTGTACACTCTCAGGCCAGCTCCCAAACCTCTCTGGGCACTGGGTGCCTGATTCTCCCCCTCCCCTAGGGCCCTCCGAAGAGTTGGAAGCCCGTTCACTGGGGAGCTCTAGTGTTGAAATGAAGCAGTGAATACGAAGGTGAAGGTAGGCTGGAGCCATACCACCGCCACCATTGGCCCGACCCAGATTGCGACTCTCTTCCTTCAGTGCTAAGCCCATGCTGGCCCACAGTGGGGATGGGGAAGTGATAGTGTCTGGCCCAAATGCTTAAATACGTGGTTGGCTCCTATGAAGAGCGATGGCAAAGTCCTCTTCCTGACACTCCAGAAGCAGGTGCTGATCCTTCCTGTGAGGTAGAGCTTGCTCAGCCCACTTCCAGGTTCAAAGTCAAGGCTTAGGGGCAGGAGTACTTGTCAGGATCAGAGATGTGAATTCAGACCCACCTGCAGAGCCAGTCTTTGGAAACACCATGACATGCTCCAAAAGGGTCCTGCAGTCTCTTGCTTATGTAGTGGGTTATCAGCCTAAGGGCCAAGAATGTTCCAGGTGTTAATAAGCATATAGCTTCATAAGCACATGAACATACACACAGGTCATGCATGTATGTGTGCTTGTGCACACACACACAAACACACACATATGCATGCGCACACACAGTTGGTAGATGCTTTTGGCTTTACTTCCCAGAGACCAAATATTTTCTCCAAACCTTCTGCACACTCTAACTCTCTTAAAGATTCTCCTCAAATACTTCAGAAGCAAAATAACAAATGGTGACTTAAGGTCAGTGTCACAAAGAGCAAGGACCCTCCAGACAGGTGCATGACTTTGACAAGGCAATGGGGCAGCCCTGTGTGTACCTCTTAGATGACGCTATGCAAAGCACTAACGGAGTCCTGAGGGAAGAGCAAGTTCATGCTGGCTTCAAGTACCAGATGGCATCGGGTTGAACTTTGGTACCCTGACTGTGGCACACTTGCATTATTAAAAAGTGTGGTTTCGTCTGATGGAGCCTCTCAGGCACGTGCTCATTCACATGGGAGATTGATAAGGTTATTAAAGCCCCAGTTGTGCTATTTTAGGTAGCATCCATTCAGCAGGGTGTGTTAATCATGACTGAATGACCAGAGCTGTATCAGAATGATACAGGAGCATAAAACTGTCTTCCCTTTCTGTGTGGAAGCCTGCCATCTGTAACGATTCCTCTTCTCTGTGGGTCTCACCTGTTTTGGATCACCAGGAGTATATGCAGTGATTAGGAAAGCTGTTGTGTTCATGAATCATGGTCCATGACGTATTTGGTTGAATAATGTTGACTGAGGCTGGCTGGAAGGATGATGCTCCTAGAGAGCAGAGCATCGAGAACCACAGGGCACTGGGGATTCACACCTCTCAGACAACAGCCTTCCAAGAATAGGAAAGCCATCTCCAAGAGGAAGGCCAGGCCTGGCTGTGGCCTCTTGTTCATGGCTTCAAAGCCAAGGAAGTAGGCAGAACTCCATTCTCTTATGGAACCGTCATCTAGACCTCAGTGTTTCATTGCTTTGTTGACTTATATATCCATTTTGCAGCTTTTGGGCTCGAACTCGAGGCCTTGCACCTGCTAAGCAAGTGCTTTGTCTCTTAGCCGCACCTGCAGCCCCTACACACAAATGTTCGTACTTGGCATCCTCCGCTCCATGCTGCTGCTCCTGGAACTATCCTAGGGACTTCCCTACTTGGTTCCTGAAGAGTGGACTCTGGTAGCACCTGGGAAGTCCTGTGACCTCCCACAGATTCTGTTTTGAGGCTAATATAAATAGCATTGCCTTGAGGTCGGTGTGCGCCACGGGTTCTGTGTTCCCTCCTGTCCCCTGCCTGAAAGCCTTTCTTAGCTCTGAGGATAAATCAACTTGAGTTGAAACCCTTAAGTAGAAGATGCTGGAGCAGCTGCTCCCACACTTTAAGTCGTTCCCACTTGGGATTCTCAGAGGTAAACAAAGTGGAAAGCCCTGGCACCCCCTACCATACCGCCCTGATGAAGGTGGCTGAGGAGGCAATAACATGGTGTTACTAAAGCTAGGAGCGTAGGATGGGTTGGGAGACAGGCTTTAACAGTAGTGAGCAGAGATGAATGGCCCTTTGAATTTTGTGGAACAAGAAACCTGACCAGAAAGTGCAGTGAGATTGTGCTTGGTAAACAGCCAACGCATATGTAGAGACAAACAAAACCTGCTAAAACCCAAGTTGTACAAATGCCCAGAGTTAGATAAGTGGAGCCATCTGTCCCCTGGGAAATCAGAAAACACCATGTCATGGAATGATGGAGTCCGTGCCAAGCTTTGAGCCTTACTTGAGAATGCCCACCAATGGTGTGGCACCGAGGGTGGCTGCAACATCAGAGAGGGTGTAAATTAAGAGCATAGTGCAGCCTGGAAAGAGTACCCAGAAAGCTCAGTGCTCAGGCAAGCCAGATCGCAGGCACCTAGGACCACAGGTGCTGGGAGGGGAGGGGAGCACTCCCATCACTACCAGGTCATCTGAGCCACACTCGTGGTCAAGTGTGCAGCAAGGGCCCATGTGTGTGTGTGTGTGTGTGTGTGTGTGTGTGTGTGTGTGCGCGCCTGAAGTGAGGGAGTGGCTCTAGGGCAATGCTGGGGCCAGCAGCTCTCCTCACTCCTGGGCTGAGTGATCTCAAGCCAGAGGTGGCCGCTCTCCTGCCTCCACTCCCAGGCTCTGTCCTCTGCAGCAGTCACCACGGAGTTCTGCGTAAAGACGGAGTCCTGGGAACCGGGGCTAGTGCCTGGCTGGTGGGCAGCCGCTAATCCACATCACCTCCTCTTACCACCTGCTAGCCAGGCCCAGGGGCCTGTTCCTTATTCCCAACTCTTTGCAGACTGAAGCAGGAGGATCATTTGAGTCCAGAAGTTCCAAACCAGCCGGAAAAAACCACTGTCTCAAAATATATGTCTGTCTCAAAATATACATACCTCTTGGCTACTATGCTGACCGTCTTGGAGTTCAGTGGCTATGCAGTGAAATTATTATAGATTTAAGAAATGTGGCTAAGCTGGGCAGTGGTGGCACACACCTTTAATCCCAGCACTCAGGAGGCAGAGGCAAGCCAATCTCTTTGAGTTCAAGGTCAGCCTGCTCTACAAAGTGAGTTCCAGGACAGCCAGAGCTGTTACACAGAGAAACCCTATCTT
The DNA here is from genome assembly GCA_902168405.1 of Peromyscus aztecus. Classification (NCBI taxonomy): domain Eukaryota; kingdom Metazoa; phylum Chordata; class Mammalia; order Rodentia; family Cricetidae; genus Peromyscus; species Peromyscus aztecus. Next base: position 8,346 of record CABHPQ010076398.1, on the reverse strand, counting down.
GAAAAACAAAAAGCAAAAAACAAACAAACAAAAGCAATAACAACAACAAAAAATGCTGCCCTGCTATGTGGCTTCATTTGTCTGTGTAAATTTCTAGAAAGGTTCATCATCACAGTGATTATATCCTTCGTGTTAGTTCCTCTGAGAGAGGAAGTCCTTTGATTTCATTCTAGGGTACATGAAACTGGGATGAGGAAGCATCCTGACTTCTGCAGGGCTGATGGTCATTTAGACTGCAGTCCATCTGGTTGTGAAAAGCTCTGCCCAGATCTGCTGTGCATTTAAGAGTCTAGAAAGCCTGTCTCAAAAAAAAAAAAAAAAAAAAAAAAGGCCTAGACCTACTATACCCTCACTGAGCCCTGTGAGCCAGAGGAAGGGGAGACAGCCACTGGTCAAGTGATCCCCACAATCCAGGCACTGTGTGCTGCTCCACATGCCTAGTCTCATTGAGTCCCCTGCCATGGGTATGGCCCAGTCACTGATGCGAGCTCCTTTGCCCCGGGCTGTGCTGCTGGTTTTTGACTGAACTGGTACCAGCCCCTGGGCCTTCCAGCTCCTAGACCAGCTAGTGGCTCCGGGAGAGTAGGCAGGGGCCATCAAGGCACCCCGTGGACCAAGAAAGCCACCACACAACACTGTTGCTATTCTGCAGAGCGGGATCCTGCAGAAGGGGCCCTGGTAACAAATTGTCAGCGGTCACCTGTGCGTGTGGCCTCATCAGTGCCAGACAGACTGTCATCGGCACTCAGAAACTATCCTTGCTAATTGGTAGCTCTGGACTCCATCCTTGGCGTGGCCCACAGTCAGTATCTGTCTTGACAATGACAGTGTGTTCTTGCAGCGTCTCGGGTTGACTCACCCTCCGTCTGCAGACTTGCTGGCCATTTGGGAAAGGAGGCAGAGGCGTTGAGATGGGGAGGTGTCAGATTGTCACTGAGACATTTCTAATTTGTGATGTGTGGTTTTTGAAGCCAACTCTTCCCTCCTGCTTTTCCTGTTCTTTGCAGCACCCCTCGGGGAAAGACATTTTCTGCTCCCGCCAAGTTGGCAAGGCCTGCTTCCCGAGCCTCCTGGGCGCTGTGACTTCTGGGCCCAGCACCTCCTGAAAGTCCCACTCTCTCCTCCTGAGGTCACGCTGGGAGGATCATGGGAGAGACAGAAGGGAAGAAAGAGGAGGCTGACTATAAGCGACTGCAGACCTTCCCCTTGGTCAGGGTAAGCCTGGGGAGGGAGGAGAGTGGCCAGCAGGCCCCACAGCCTGCGGGTGGGCGGGGCTTGCAGTGAGAGGAAAGGGCCGCGCTGGCTCCAACCCAAACATCTAACAGTCCCAGTGACTCATTCCTTCATCCATTCCTTCATTCACCAAGTTATGTTCAGGCCGCCCGCTCTGTGCCAAGCATGGTCTAGGCACTGTGGAGATGGTGGTAAACAAGGCAGGTGATGCTCTGGCCTGTGCAAAGGACACAGTGGCAGGCAATCCGTGCTGTACATAAGAGCTGAGCTGGTGCAGAGGCCAACTCCTGGAAGAAGTCAGATCAGTGACCCTCATCAAGTTAGGTGGCAGACTTTGAAAGAACCTGAGGAAGCCTTGGCCCCTCAAAGAAGCAGCAGGCTGGAGGCTGAGTGGGGAGAGTTTGGCATCATCAACATGGCTGGCTGGAGCCCTTGAGGAGTGCCAGATGGGAGGGTCAGAGTGATGGTGAGGTTAGTCTGTGCAGGCCTGGCTGGCAGCCACGTGAGGAACACAGTGAGGAACGTGGGTTCTGTCTGGAGGTCCAAGGAGCAGTGAGGGGCAGACGTTGTAGGTGACATTGTCTCGAGTCGTTAGAAAAGCCGTCAGTGGTGGCGCACGCCTTTAATCCCAGCACTCGGGAGGCAGAGTCAGGTGCATCTCTGTGAGTTCGAGGGTAGCCTGGTCTGCAGAGTGAGTTCCAGGACAGGCACCAAAACTACACAGAGAAACCCTGTCTCGAAAAAACCAAAAAAAAAAAGAAGAAGAAGAAAAAGAAGAAGAAAAAAGAAAAAGAAAAACATTCTTGCTGTAGTTAGGAGAGTGGACTCAGAGGAGAGTGCTAAGAGTGTCATGGAGTAGAGGTGTGAGGTTGGCCCCAGCCAAGCTGTTCACTGGGTAGGATCTGGATGCCAGGGGAAGACAGTCAAGGAAAAGTCCTTGTTCCCAAGAAAGTGAAACTGTAATCAGAGCAGGTTTGAGGGGAAACGGGGAGATATTTGAGACAGCCGAGTGAGGTTCACCTGGGCAGTGGGACATGGAAGTTTAGAGCCCAAGGATGGCATGAAGACATGGATCCCGCCCCCGTGGAAGGCACGGCTGTGTGGAAGGACTTGGCTGCAGAGGGAGAGGATGAAGACAGGCCCTGGCCTCCATCCGGGAGGAGGACCCTGCACACTGCCCGAGAAAGGAGTCAAGGAGCAGGAGGGAGCAGGGGCTCCCGGGAATGGTCCTTAGTGGGGACATGGACCCTTGCAGAGGGGCACGGGCCCAGAACATGTAGCCCATGACATCACACGCTCCACCCCAGCTGTAGGCCCAGTCAGGGAGAAGTCACTTGCCCCGGACTGGGCCAGGGAAGCCACCTAGTGTCCATGCCTTAAGCTGAAGACCGAGAGGCTGGCCGGGAGGGCTAGGTCGCGGGCTAAGCCTCTCTCTGTTTGTCACCCTGCCCTGACTCTAGCACTCGGACATGCCAGAGGAGATGCGAGTGGAGACCATGGAGCTTTGTGTCACAGCCTGTGAGAAATTCTCCAACAACAACGAGGTATTGCCATCAGCGCAGGCGGCCCCTCGAGTCTCTGGTGGCCCTGTGTGTGATAGTAGGGTGCCTCCAAAGCCCTGTCACCAGCTCCAGAGTCCTGCCAGACACAGCTAGAGCCTTGCTTGGGAGTGGTCACTGTTCTGAAGGCCAGTGAAAGACGAGGTCGGCTCTAGTCAGGGTACCAAGGGCCACACCCAGCCCCAGAGGGAGGGAAGCCAGCAGGGTCTCCATACCACCTCTGCCCCCAAACTCCTCGAGTGGATTATTGGCTAGGGCATCTTTCTGGGCTCCATCTCAGCTATGAGCAGAGGCCTGCCAGGCATTCATCCATGAATTCATCCATCCATTCAGAAAGGGTGGAGTCCCAGCTCGGCCACAGGTATCAGCCCAGCAGTGCCATTCATGAGGCTGTGGTGAGAAAGAGGGTGGTAGTGTGGCCACATCCCATCTGCAACCTTCCCTCACTGCGTTCTCAAGACAAGCCATTTCTCAGCTCTGAACCCAGAGCCCTAGTCTGGGGACTAGGGTTGGTGGTGCCTCCTTCCTGAGCCACTGAGGTAATGGGGACATGGTGCTCAGTGTCCCTAAACCTCTTCATGCTGAGGGAAGCTTTGGAAAGAGCCGACATGGGAAGTGGAATGCCATTACTGTGACTGGGGTCTTTCTGGAACCTGCCACACTTGCTGGTAACAAGCGGCCCTCAGGGTACCCGCAGGACCCGTGTTGTACCCTCGCACTGAGCATCCCCACTCTGTTTTCCTGGTCCACAGCTGAGGATGTTGGTGCTGCTCTGGAACCCAGAGTGATAGAGCCACCCTTCAGCCCAGGCGCCCTCAAACCTCCGGTCTCCTGCTGTCACCAGGTCCTTCCTGATGAGGGGCAGGTGCTGTTCCTATAGCCCTGCAGGAGGTGCTGTGCAGAGCCCTCTGTGGTGATCTTGCAAGCAGACTGAAGGCAGGCTGAGGCAGCAGCCATTTTCTGCCTAGAGTTCAGTGCCCAGCTTCTCCTTCCCCGTGTGGGAACTGGATTGTACCTGTCACTGCCCCTAATTGGCACCTTCTCCCCTCCAGAGTGCCGCAAAGATGATCAAAGAGACAATGGACAAGAAGTTCGGCTCTTCCTGGCATGTGGTGATTGGCGAGGGCTTTGGGTTCGAGATCACCCATGAGGTGAAGAACCTCCTCTACCTGTACTTCGGGGGAACCCTGGCTGTGTGTGTGTGGAAGTGCTCCTGACACCACCCAGCAGCTCTCCCGCTTCTCCTCTGGGCTGGGGGGCGGCCCTAGGCAGAGCCTGGCTCTTGTGTGGGGAGTTCAGTCTTTCCCTTTGTCCTTGTGTACCGGTTTCCTGAGCCACACCCAATGTGTGAGCTAGTAACATCGCCTCTCCCAGGCTCTCCACTGTCTCCCTCTGAGTCCTGAGCTGTGTGTACGTGAGGGGTGGGATGGTGTGGCAGGTGAAGGGGTGAGGTCATGGGATTTTTCTCCTTGGAATGGACTGGTCCCACTTTTCATCCCAGGAGCCCCAAAGCCCTTCTGCCCCCAGGACTGCTGGGAAATATCCACTGCCCTTGTCATTAGTGACTATGTGGGAGCAACCTAAGAAAGGACCTCGCCTCTCATAAGACACATTTCTCTCCTTGTCATTGGGGTAGGGGTCCTCTCTCCCCTTCCCCAGCCTAACCCAGGGCTGAACAGACAACCATCTTACTGGACCAGCAGTTCACAGTTCTGGCTTTGGCATGAGGATCACACAGTCTTCCTGTCCCCTTCTCCCAGCCCGGGCCACCCAAACCTTCCATACCACCTCCATCAGATCAGCTGCATGGCTGAGAGCTAGGGCCATGGTGTAGAGCAAGTTCTCAAGATGTTGCTGAGCTCCGGTGAGACACCTGGGCCAGGAGTGCTCTCACCGTGAGGCCCCGTTAGCAGGGAAACCTGGCCTGCCAGGGACTTCATCAGGGACCGCATGCTATTTGTACTTCTTACCTTGCTGGCTTTTCTAGATTCTTTTTGAGTGTGGGGAGGAGGGTTTTAGTAGAAGGGTGAATCATATTTTACACAGCGGTCTTATTTATATAAACGTCTTGGTTTTTACAATTAAAATGACTAAAAACTAAACTTGGTCTATGGTGTATTGAAGTTTCCCAGAACAAGGGCTCTGTTCTGCCCGACTCGGCCTGCGTGTCCACTTGTAGCAGATTTCCATCAGATCCACTGGACAGTGATGGAACAGACCAGTGCTCCTGGAGAGGGCTGAGTGTGCTGTGCACAGGTGCACATGCACAGGCCTAGAGAAGCGTCACCCGAGGCATCTGGGCAGATGTGAGGAGCAGGAACTAGCCCTCCTGAACTGCGTGGGAGAGCTCCTTGGCCTCACTGGGCTTGCTACCAGAGAGATGGGCAGCCCCGTGCGTGGGACTGGCAGGGGTGACCAGGTGGGGTGGTGTAGGAGGCGGTGAGGGGGCCCCAGCCTGGAGTAACTGTGACTGTTCAACACCTGCCCTGCACCTGTTCTTCCCTTAGTCTGCCGCACGTGGGTGCTGGCCAGTGAGGCTGGCTCAGCAGCAGCCAGCGTGGAGTAGTGGCTGGGATGATGGGCTCCACGGTCCCCAGATCTGGGCCCTCTGTTATATCCTAGGTCTCAGCAGCTTTGTCTGTAGAGTGGGCACAACACTTTCCTCCAGAGGTTGTGTGGCCACTGTCAGGCAGGTAGGTGATGGGCACCATAGCAGGGTACTTCTCTGGGCAGTCCTCCCTCCCCTTCTCCTCCCTCCCCTCCTCCTCCCTCCCCTCCTCCTCCTCCTCCTCCTCCTCCTCCTCTTCCTTTTTCTTCACAGCATGTGGAAACATAATTATAGTTTAAGGGTAAAAGCTAAAAAGATGTTGCTCTATCTAGAAATCAAGCGCCCCCTCCCTGGTTCCCCCACATAAAATCATAGTTTACTTCTTAATGACACCTCTGAGGGTCAGCTTTAATTGTCAGCATAACCTGGAACCACCTGGGGAGAGTCCCAGTGAGGGACTGTCTGCACTGGGATGGCCTGTGGCGTGTCTGTGGGAGGCTGTCTCAAGTTAGTTGATGTGGGGGGCCCCAGTTTAGGAAAGGGGGCCTGAACTGTGTAAGACTGGGGGAACCAAGCAAAGCTCAGGCAGGCAAGCATCCACAGTCACATGTCTGTGGATGTTGTGTGACTGGTTGCTTTGAGCTCACTGTGACCTCCCCACGGTGACTAGAACCTGGAATTCAGACCTAAAATCAACCCTTTCTTGGTGTTTTTCTGTTGGCTTAGTGGCTGCACATGAATCTACTAATATTTTAATTGTTGTCTGTGGCCCCAGGGCCACTCAGGCTTTGGCCTGGAGGGCCTTCTGGTCTACATTCCTGTGCTGCTGCTGTAGGTTTAAACTAAATCTCTATCGTTATTCACCAACAAAGAATCAGAAGTCAGGTGTGGGGGTGAAAACCTGCTAGATCAGAGAAGCCCAGAAGCGCCGGCTGACCTTGCTTTTTGGCTAGAGACCCACCAAGAGATGTCTCTTCACTTGTCCCCAAACCAAAAAGACCTGCCAAACCCTAGTCCCTGCCCTTTCCTTCCTGTGCATCGTTATCCAAATTGCTGGCTTCTCTATGGCCAATTGTGGTTACCTAGTTGCCGACTCCACCCCTGATTGAAGGTAAACTTTATTGATAGTCTTGGAGTGCCACGGTATGGTCAAAATATCCTGCAATGCTTTGTCCCCTAAATTTTTTTCAGGATGTTTTATCAAGGCAACAGAAATGAAACTAAGACACCCCCAACCTTAGCTTTTGTTCAGTACAAGACAGGCACTGGATGCACAGAAAAGATTAATTATTTCTGCACACAAAGGAAGTATTATCATTGCTTCCATGGCTCAGCTAACATGCAACACACATGACTCCAAAACTATAGTGTGAGGCAACTGAAAAGCCATGGTTTCCAAGTTGCAAAACCTCCTCTTGAAATAGACAGGGCCAGCAGTAGGGAGACGGCTCAGGAAAGTGCTGGCTGCAGAAGCCTGAGGACCTGGTTTGATCTCCAGAACCTGGGTATAAGGCCAGCTGTGGCAGCATGCATCTGTAATCCATGAACTGGAGGGGCCAAGACAGGAGGACCCCTGGGTCTCTCTAGCCACCCAGTCTAGCCATATTAGCAAATTTCGGGGACCCAAATGTGCATTGTCCCAAACAATAAGGTGGAGGTAGGTCAATGGCTGAGTAGTATGAGAGCACACATGAAATTCATAGTAGGAAAGAGTTGATATATTAAAAGTCAAATAATGCCAAATATGCCTTGAGATTTTTTTTTTCTTCCTCTGGAAGAATTCCTTGATTCTTCGAGGTATAGCTTTACCATATCCAGCTGAATTTCTACTACATTCCTGTGACTCACAACAACAGGTGCCTGGACTGCCAGGTGTCTCTTCTGGCTTTCTTACAGACAAATCTACCCATGATGCTGTATAGTTAGGTCACAGGGTCCTCTTTTTTTTAATTTTTATTTTATGTATATTAGTGTTCTGTCTGCTTTGCATATCTGTGTGAGGGCATCAGATCCCCTACAACTGGAGTTACAGGCTGTACCAGGCTGTTGCTTTTGGGCCACCAACCAGCTCCCAAATCATGACACAGAGACCTTATTAGTTTTGAACGCTCAGCCTTATAAGAGGTCACGTACAATGGCAGGAAGCACCGCCTCCTTTGGGCCATATAGCCCAAGCAAATGCCACTACATGGCTTAGCTTAGACTTGTTTCTGGCTAGCTCTTTTAGCTGAAATTAACCTGATGTCTTCGTCTACCATTTGCCTCAGGACTTTTTACCTTTCTTATGTCTGTACGTCTTGCTTTCACTGCTTCTCATGTCTGTCTGTCTGTCTGGCAGCTGCCTGCTTCTTGCTATGGGTGTGTCCCTTGTTCTCTCCTCCTTCTCTCGTTCTTTCCCATCTTCTCTTGAGCCCAGATTTCTCCTCCTATTTATTCTCTCTGCCTACTAGTCCCACCTGTCCTTTCTCCTGCCTGGCTATTGACCATTCAGCTTTTTAATAAAAAATCAGGTGCCTCTTTAATAAAATCAATCAGGTGCCTTAGGCAGGCAAGATGCAACACGTCTTTACATAATTAAACACACATCCTTACATCGTTAAACAAATGCAGCATAAACAAAAGCAACACGCCTTTACACAGATCAAGTAATATCCTGCAGCATAAGCAAATGTAACACAGGCAGGAGGGGTGGCTTAGAGGTTAAGAGCACTGGCTGCTCTTCCAGAGGACCCAGGTTCAATTCCCAGCACCCACATAGCAGCTCACAACTGTCTGTAATTCCAGTTCCAGGGGATCTGGCACCCTCACGCAAATATACATGTGGACAAAACACCACTGAACATAAAAACAAATGTAACACATCTTTGCATAGTTAAAATAATATTCCATAACAACAGACAGTTGTGAACTGCCATGTGGGTGCTGAGAATTAAACCTGGGTGCTTTGGAAGGGCAGCCCAGTGCTCTTAACCACTGAGCCATCTCTCCAGCCCCACAGGTCCTTTT
>CABHPQ010076393.1:0-10069 GCA_902168405.1 Peromyscus aztecus | reverse complement strand
CCCCCCCCCACCCCCGCCACACACACACCAATGATAGGACACTGATGGGCCACTCTAGAGCAGGTAACCGCAGCTACTGTGAGTTTATGGGTGCCATGGCCGCATCCTACCCTGAAGATAGCTCTTCACATCACTCTCCCTCATCCTCTGGCTCTTAGATTCTTTCCACTCTCCCTCTTCTGTGATGAGTCTCTGCATGGACCATTACCCACTTGGAAAAAAAGATCTTTTTTTTTTTTTTTTTTTTTTTTTTTTTTTGAGACAGAGAGCAGCATTATTCTATGGGTGTAAAACGAAGTCTTTAGAAGGCAATGTGTTCAGTGAGCAAAACAGTTGTAGTAGATTCCCTGATAGGATGATGCCTGCTCCAGCCGTGAGCTTTCAATCAGGCTCATAACACAAGACATGAGCCCTCTGCTTTGGAGAGAGCCTCAGCTGCAGTCTCAGAGCGGCCGATTGCCTCCGGCAGTCATGCTGCCATTGCACAAGTGGGCATAGCTTGCCACGGGGCGGTCAGTGTTGCAGCATGCAGGGTCCTTGGCTGGGTAGGACCATGAAGACTTTTCTTCCCGAGCAGCCTAGTAGATAGCACCTTCCAGTCCTGTGAGCTAGTAGAAACAAAGCACCTAGCTCAAGTCCACCTTGATTTTTCTGTGTCCGACAACCAAAGCGTGCAGTAAGGTTACATCTTTTTAAAATAAGAATATCAGTTGGGGAATACTAGAGCCAGTATTTTTTTTATAAGTTTAAATAAAGTTTACAAACATATATATCTTAAATGGACAATTTGACAAGTTTGCTTAGCTTCATAGTCATGATGTAAATATCATGATATAAATATAAATATACCAAATCAAGGTATAAAAATATTTCTACTTAACTTTTGGCCCTTCATGCCCTACAGGGTTCTCAACCTGTGGGTCATGACCCCTTTGGGGTCACATACCAGATATTTACATTATAGTTCATAAGAGTAGCAAAGTTACAGTTATGAAGTAGTAACAAAATAATTTTACAGTTGGGAGTCACCACAACATGAGGAACTATATTAAAGGACCACAGCATTAGGAAGGTTGAGAACCATTGATCTAGGGTCAATAACCCATTACCCCCCAATCTACCTATAATAGTGTGATAGAGCTGACCTAACAAAATACCATCAACTGGAAGATGTAATCAGCAGAAATGGATTTCTCACAATTCTGCAGGGTAGACCTCTAAGAACAGGGTACAGTGTAGATGGAGTCTGGTAAGGTCTCTTCCTGGCTCACAGATGGCTGTCTGTTGTGAACACAAATATGTACGAGGAGAAAAAAAAGGCAAGCTCTCAGATCAGTTATTGAAAACATAATCCTATTAAGCCAGGACTCTAGCTTGATGGCCTTGTTTCACCTTGATTCCTCTCATCACAGCCCTATCAGTGCTGAGGACTCGAACACGTGCCTCTGTGGACACATGCAGAGCATAGCACTATTGAATGCCTCAGTACGGCTGCAACTGCTGCCTCACTTTTAGTGTCTCAAAACTGGAAGCAACCCAAAAGTTACCAAAGGAAAATGGACAAGTAAACATAGGTACACTCAAACAATGGAATACTCTGTCTCGACAGACAAGAAAGGGTTACCCATGCCCATATCTATCCCTATGTCCATATCTGTCCCCATGTCCGCATCTGTACCCATGTCCACAGATGTACACATGCCCACATCTGTCCCCATGTCCATATCTACACCCATGCCCATATCTATGTCCATGCCTACATCTGTGTCCTTATCTGTACCCATGTCTACATCCGTACCCATGTCCACATCTGTACCCATGTCCACATCTGTACCCATGTCTACATCTGTACACATGTCCATATCTGTGCCCATGCTCACATCTGTACCCATGCCTACATCTGTACCCATGTCCACAACTGCACACATGCCCACATCTGTTCCTATGTTCATATCTGTACCCATGCCCACATCTGTGTCCATGCCTCTATCTGTGCCCATACCCATACTCAGCTGAGCTTTCCCTTGGGCAGGATATGAATGAAGTATCTGCCAATAGTTCCTCATTAGGAGCAACTTTAATTGTTTCCTCATGTTTGAAGGCAACTTTTCAAGTCTCTAGGACCTTGCCTAAGTGCTGATAATCTTCTCACTCTAGGGTAGAGAAGGATGCCAGCTCCCTAGCAGGACTGCTTCCCACTAGAGCCTGGTTAATATAAAGTATAGCTTTTTTGGGAGAAGAACTCAACTTCGATTTTGGACTCTCTTATTCTTACTAAAACCCAATAGACTGGCTAGTTGACCAAGGTAAAACAGTTGTTTCAAATTTGGTGTAATTTTGAATCAAGCCAACAATGGCTTAATGCATTTCAACTTAGATATTTTCCTATGCTCAAGACATTTCTCTAAATCCTACCAAGATTGATATTTGGCTTCATGCTTTGTGAAACATAAAAGCAAGCTTGTGTTCTGACAGTGGTACTGCCAGTTCACTGGAGTCAGAGGAAAAGATTTTTATAACAATCATCTCTGTCAGGGTAGGAAGTCCTCATTCAATGAAATAGTAGATTTGGAAACAAAAGCAGTTAAGAGGTGAGAGCCCCACTAACAAGCCAAAGTGCTTGCAGATCTGTAAATGTGGTGTTACCCCAGGCAGCGCTTCGGTTTTCCCTTCCCAGATGCTCCGTTCTGGTTTGTGAAAGTCTGGGGCCTCACTCACTGGATACTCCAATTTCCACCTAAATACTAAATGAGTCAAAAACAAAGATACCAGAGACCTATGAGCAACATCAGAGACCTAGCTCAAGTTCTAGTTCTTTCTGGCCTAAGGCTAGAAGCAAGTGACTTCACCTATCTGGGCATCAGTAATACTGACCTCTGAGAATTGGATAAGAGTCCAGAAACATACCTGTGGGATGTTGGAATATCATGCCCCTCCCCATTTAATAAGTACTTGTAATGTGTCGAATGCCTTAGCAATGGGGACATAATATAGACAATGATCTCCTCCTCCAGGAGCTCATGGTTATCAATAGTCACCACTCTAGTGAGCATCTAGAAAGATGCTCCACATAACTAACCATCAGGAAAATGCAACTAAAAACCACAGAGGTGTGATACTGTCACATGTGTTGAAATGCCTACTGTCAAATGAAACAAAACAGGAGATAAATGTTGAGGGCATGGAGAAAGTGGGACCTTGGCACACTGCTGGTGAGAACATGAAATAGAGTGGCTGTTACAGAAAATATTATGGAGGTTCAACAAAACATTAAAAATAAACAAAGTACTATGACACAACAATTTTATTTGTAGGTATTTATCTAAAACAATTAAAATAAAGACCTCAAAGAGAACATGTCATTCCTGTGTTCACTGTGGTGTTTCTGACACTCACTAGAGGTGGAAACAATCCAAATGTTTGTTCATCAACAGATGAATATGTTGTATACGATTCAGCCTTTAAAAATTGATTGATTGATTGATTGATGATTGATTGATTGACTGTAGTGCATTTGTGTGTGCTCATGCAGGCAGGTGCCCAAGGAGGCAAGAAGAGGGCATCAAATTCCCTGAACTGGAATTTCAGGCAATTGTAAGCAACCTGAGGTAGATGTTGAACACTGAACCCAGGTTCTCTCCCAAAGCAGCAAGCACTCTGAACAACTGAGGCACCTCTCCAGTCCTATAGCTCAGCTTTTGAAAAGAAGGAAACATTGTCACTTGTGACAACCCATGTAACCCAGAGGCTATGTGGTGATGTGTAAGAGTGGTCTCCACAGTCTCATATAGTTGGTAAACTGTTTTGAAGAATTAGGAGGTGTGGCCTTGTTGGAGGAAGTACGTCACTGGGGGTGAGCTTTCAAAAGTCCATGCCAAGCCCAGTGTCTCTCTCTCTCTCTGCCTGGCTTGCAGATCAGGATGTAGCTCTCAGCTGCTGCTCCAGCACCATGCCTGCTGCCTGTCACCAATGCTCCCTGCCATGATGGTCATGGACTAGTCCTCTAAAAGTGTAAGCAAGTCCCCAGTTAAAAGCTTTCTTCTGTAAGGTGTCTTGGCTATGGTGTTTCATCACAACAGCAGAACATAGCGGAGATAACACAGCACGTCTAAAATGAACATGAACACACAAGCAGAGGGGGGAGTAGTCGTGGAAAGGGGTGAGGGGAGGATGGAATGAGCTTTGACTTCAAGATGATGGCGTTCTAAACTTGGGCTGTGTGATGTGGTCCCTCTGCTCAACAATATTGCGTAGCATGCCTAAGAATCTGTTAAGATCAGTCTCCTGTTAATCATTCCTGCTGCAATTAGAAAAGATAAATGCTTTAAATCTAGATTGTGATCACGTTTGCATGATTCTACAAGTTTACTAAAATATATTGGGTTATACATTTTGGATGAGTTTGTGATACACAACTTGCATTATAATGAAGATGCTTTCAAAGCGGTCGTCGTTAACTTAGTGGCTCATTTCGTTAAAGTCTATCATCATGTGGCTATTCCCTCTGTTATTTGCTTTTCAATGTGACTAAATAACAGTTAAGAAGCAGCCTATGAGATAAAGGATTTATTTCGGCTCATGGTTGAGAGGGTTCTCGGCTCCTTGTGGTGGGAGGGCATGGCGGCCGGCCCAGCTACCTGGTTGTGGGAGTGCGAGGCTGCTGGCTAAATCACCTCAGCTGTCAGAGAGCACAGAGACTTGCAGGACTGGCTAGGAAGCAGGCTAGAGCTTTGGCCCTCAAAGTCTGCTCCACCAGTGGCCCATCTCCTCTAACGAGGTTCCGCTTCCCAAAGGCTCCATAGCCTCCCCGCATGGCACCACCAACCGGTTATTAACCATTCAAACACACAAGCCTGGGAGGGATACTCTACATCCCAACCCCGACTCCCTCCCAAGCCTCCTTTTCTCTCCTCCCTTTCCTTCATAAGCATCTTCTGGAACGATACACCTTATCTCCCATATATAGTGAATTCCAAGTTGCAAGGTTTTTTTTTTCTCATTTCAGCATACATGACACCAGCATGCATTCTGCAGCTGGTAACAACTACTTAGCAGTGTTTTTTCCCTTAACAACACATAGAACTCTAGCTTGTCTCTGTCACTGTCATTTTAGAGATGACAGGCTATATAGCATTGTGATAGTTTTTTTTTTAACCTAATTCTAGAATGTCTCCTCCACAAGGCAGAGCAATCTTGATTTTGTCCATTGCTGTAGTCCAACCACCTAGGATAGTGCTGGCACATAGTAGGTCTTCAACAAACATTTGCTGAATGAATGAAGAAATGCCCGGCCTACTGTCAATCAACCGATGACGAAACAAATGGTTGGTTTAATGCTAAAGAAGCCTTTTTGTCTCATCTTTTCTGTTCCTGAGATAGTGGGAAAGTAACCTTCCTGATGGGCAGCCTCTTCTCTACTTGCCCTCCAGGGAAGGAAGAGTGGGCCGGGAGGCTGGGATAGGGCTCACATGTAATTAGTGTGCACAGGGCCTAGGTTCAATCTCAGCACACAAACCAAAACAAAACAAAATAAGCAAAAAAAGTACGGCAACCCAGAAGAGACATCCCTAGATCGTGATGCTCATGGTTAGCTCATTCCTAGCAGCTTTGGTCCATGAAGCCTAATCACTGATATACCAACCTGTTCATTCATTCATTCATTCAGCAAATGCCCCTGAGATGCGGAAGTAGCCTGCCCTGTAGTAAAAGCATCTGCCCTGGTCCAGGAGCAGAGGAGTGTCCAGCTATGTCTCAAGCACTTTCTAGGGGTGCAGGTTCACCTGCCCCCAAAGCATAGTAAGTCTCTCAAGAACAGCTACCTCCTGCTTCTGATTCGCCTTGAGGACCCTGAGGATGGGTCTGGATGGGGGTCAGGTGGTTTCTCTGACAGTCTTGGGGTCCAGTGTCAGGTGTCCCCCAAGGTCTCGGTCCTGTTACACAGCCCCTGGTCCCACCTTGCTGTTTTGTCGGCCTTCGGTTCGAAGAGGCAGGGCTTCCATCTCTCTGGAAGGACCCCTGTCAATGAAGGAAGAAATCCCATTAGAAGGAAAGGTAAAACTTCCCCTGTCATGAGACCCTCGAACAACCTCAAGTTGACATCCTGGACATCACTCACCCATCAGGCCCTGGGCCTAACATGTCTGGGGGTGCCTGCCACACTTAGGAGGTAAAGGGGTGTTAATCCTTTTAAAAGCAGAAGGAAAAGCAAGTCAGGTTCTCAAATGTTTTTGTCTTAATCTGAAAACAAACATTTTTAGTATGCATGAAAATCTATTAAATTTCCCCCAGATCAAAACTAAATGTAATCTTGAAGTGATTAAAGCTTATCAAAAGAATGTTCATATTGACATTGTTATGGAGAGGAAGGCCTATGAAACTCACATGGTATGCCTGATGCTGCTAGGTGAGAAATATGACCTTGTCATAGTAAGGGACCTTGTAGTCCCTTTAGACATATTATCTCATTTCAATAAGACTTTCAAATGCTCTAGAAGCTCAAATAATTCCCAGTTTTACTGAGAGTTTAAGGACTGTCCACTCCCCAGTCTACCTCCTCCAGCATCTCCCTTTATTAAATAAGTGATGGGCCAGGGAGACAGCCCATTGGGTAAAATGCTTGCCTCGTAAGCAGAGGGACTGGAGTTGGAGTCCCATGTTGATGGGCACCCATGTAAATCCCAGGTGGGTAGGGCAGCCTGTCTTCAATCCCAGCACAGCAGGCAGACACAGCAGCCCCCAAACAAGATGGCTGACAAGACTGGCCAAATCCACAAGCTCTGGATTTCAAGAGAGATACTCCCTCTCCAAATAAGGTGAAGAGAGATAGAAGAAACACCCAAATCAACCTCTAGCCTCCACAAGGATGTGCCCACACATGACACGCACCTACACAGCGCGCGCGCGCGCGCGCGCACACACACACACACACAGAAAGAGAGAATCATTTTTTGTTACCCTCTCTCTCTAAATGCTATTTTTACTTTTTAAATTTTTATTTATTTTTTTATTTTTATTTTTATTTTTTTTTAGACAAAGCCTCACTATGTGACCCGGGTTAACCTTGAACTCTTGATCTTCCTGGTTCAGTCACCCAAGAGTCAGGATTCTAGTTATATGAGCCACTACTTCTTTCTTAGTTTTTTTTTCCTCAAATTAGAAGCAGAGGCCTAAGGCTGTAGCTCCCTGGTAGAGCAACTGCTGAGAACGTAGCAGACCCTGGAATCAAGCCCCAGTATTGTTAAATAAATAAATAAGAACCAGAAAGATAGATTCTGACAGTCAGAGACCTGTTTGTGCTTCCAGAATGTTCTGACTGTGTTCTAAGATGCACCTGTGGTCTTGAGGTCATGATTACCTAGGGCAGCCTGCCTTGGAGAAACATGTGGTTTTTATTTTTTGAAACACATTTCATGTGTGCAGAGGTAATTTAAAAGCACATTTCACAATCAGACTTGATTGTACTGGCCTCTGTGCCAACACACCCACGCCGTCTTCAGAATGTGGCCCCAGGGAAGTTCAATTAGGAAAACCAGAAAACAGGGCTTGCCCACTGGAAATAATCCTGCTCAAGCTGTCCCAGAAAAACAGAGTGCTGGCTGCAGAGCTCCTGGCTTCTCCCTCAGACAACTGGGTCCACTCACTGCTCCATGCCCATGAACACTGCTGTGTGAGCGGTCGGTCACTATGCTGGGCGTTGGGGGATCTAGTCCTCAACAGAGGGATCTGGTCTTGTGATTGTCACTCCCAAGCTAATGAGGCCAGCCATCTTGGCCTAAGCTACCAAAGCCTTTCAGAAGCTTCTTTACCGGGTACCCTCCCTTCACGATGCAGAGATCCATGTATCCAGTTGTATCCCTCCGCTTCTCAGCATCCTCTGACTGCCCGTGCTTCTCAGCATCCTCTGACTGCCCATCTCATTCAAAGCAAAACCAGGCTCTATCTCCTACCTGTCTTCCTCTCCCTCACTGTACTCCAAGCGCTCTGGCCAATGTGCTCCTTCTAGAGATGGCCAAGCACACCCCCACATCAAGGGCTATTTGCTATTCCTTTAACCAAGAGTGCTCATCCCTGATGTCCGTGTGGCTTGGTCCTCGCCTCCTTCCTGTTTGACCCAGATGTCATGACAGTGATGATGTCTTCCCTGACAACATGGCAGCCCTGCTCCCCACCTCTGAGCCTCTGTTTGTGCCTCTCCCAAATTCTTTAACTCTACTGCATTCTGAACCTCTAAGCGTATTTGTTGTATAGCTTACTTATTTTTCATTGACCATCTCCCCTTTGATTTTTTGTTTGTTTGTTTTTTGTTTTTCAAGACAGGGTTTCTCTGTGTAGTTTTGGTGCTCTTTAGACCAGGCTGGCCTCGAACTCACAGAGATCCACTTGGCTCTGCCTCCCAAGTGCTGGGATTAAAGGCGTGCACCACCACCGCCCGGACCCTTTTCTTTAATTTATTTAATTTATTAAGTGTTCTGCCTGCATGCCAGAAGAGGGCGCCAGATCTCGTTACAGATGGTTGGGAGCCACCATGTGGTTGCTGGGAATTGAACTCAGGACCTTTGGAAGAACAGCCATCTCTCCAGCCCGCCCCTTTTACTTCTTAAGAACAATTCTTTTGTTTGGTTTGTTTCCAACTCTGTCCCCTAATACCTCAAGTGCCTGGAAAATAGTAGTTGTTCAATAAGAATCCTTTTTTTTTTTAAGCAAATAATTGGCTGAAAGAGACATTTATGAAACAAGCCAGAAAATGCCACGCAGGAATGGTTTGGGAAGAGAATAGAGGGTGGATCCTCTTTGGTGACAGAAACCCGGGATGCTGATGCTCGGGGGATTTGGTACTTAGTGTCACAGGGTAGTGGCACTTAGCCAGGGTTTAAAAAAAGGGAGAGTCAACTGAGTGGAGACAAGAATGTACACCAAAGAATGTTTCTTGGGGAGACTACAAGAATGGGTGTGGAAAGGGAGGAGACCGAAGACAGGGCGGCAATGGCTATTCCCGTCCAAGTATGGGGTTTCTCTTTCCTTGTTCAGGTGGTGGGGTGCCACTGGCAGGCGGAAGCAGAAGAGAAACTCAATGGGATTTATGTTGCAAGGCAACTTCGATGGAAGTCCTAAGAAAAAGGTATTAGAGATGCTAGGAGTGGGCGGCAGGAAGAGCAGCTTCACAAGTGGCTGAAATAACACTGTAGAAAGACTACAGTCCGGCAGGCTGTAATTGTGGGCATGGTGAGAGGGAGTGCTTAAAAGCTGTCGGCATCACAGACTCTAAAACCTTCATTGACCCATTGATGGGGGCAGGGCGCCGGCTGGAGCAGATGAGAAAGGATGAAGAGTTCCCAAGCAGCATTGCAATGCTTGTAATCGGTACTCTAATACATTACAATACGTTGTAATGAGGTGAATATATAAACCCAGCAGCCAGCAGTTACTTATTGGGAAACTTCTCTGCATCACTAATCCAGGCACTAGGAAGTCGACTTTGAATGAAACAGAAAAAGCCCTGATTTGGGAAGCCTATAATCAGCAAATGAGCCTGTCAGCAAATAAATTAGTAAATAATATAAGCTTGGCTGTAACAAGCCTTACAGAGGGAATAGAATATGATAAAGGGATGGGGCCCATTTGGCTTACCGAGGAGCCAGGGAATTCTCAGGGGTGATGCTAGATTGAGGAGATAGAGCATGTTTCAGGGGTGTGGGGATGAAAGTTTTTTTTTTTTTTTTTTTTTTTGGACAAAGTCTCACCATGTAGCACTGGCTGTCCTGGAACTCACTATGTAGACCAGGCTGGCCTCCAGCCTGTCTCTGCCTCCCAAGTGCTGTGATTAAAGACATGCACCAATACACCCAGCACCTTCTTGTTTTGGGGGTTTTTTAGATTGGGGAAAAATGGATATTTAACCACGGCATTGGGTGTAAGGGGAAATAGGACTCCTGAATCTCCCCGAGGGGCTCACAAGCGACCCACACCTGGCTGAGCTCTTACTGACAGTTTGTGCTGGGATGGGAGGGAGAGTCAGTTTTCTTTAAGGTGTGGCCCCTGGTAGATTGAACGTGATCCCACCTCCACATGT
>CABHPQ010076391.1:0-12935 GCA_902168405.1 Peromyscus aztecus | reverse complement strand
AACTATATTTTCTGAAGCAGTTTCTGTGCTCATCACCGTAACACACATTAAACCATCAGATCTAGTTTTATCAAACTGACAGACACAGTCAATCCTTCTGGAAGTATGGTCTCTAAAACATGGCCACCACCAATACACATACCATAGGTCAAGAAGTCCGTGTGAACTCCAAGAGCATGATGAAAGACCAGTTTATGAAGGCATATTCTCTGATGCATGCAAGAATGCACACACATGCATGCTTAAAGCAGCCAAGAAGCTAAGACACGCCCGTGAAGAAGTGCTTCAAAAATAAAAATCCTGGCTGTCCAATTTTACGAATTGCCAGGGGTGGAAGTAAGAGTCGGCTGAGAGTAAAGGGATATGCAGATAGGAAGGGGTGTGTGGGAAGGAGGTTGAAGGGAGCACGCAGGAAAGGGAATTCACTGAATGTTCTATTTGTGCTTCCCAGAGCTAAGGAACCTACTCCATCAGCGTGGAGGAAAGAGAAACAGCTGCCGTTTGAACATTGGCTGGTAAATGGCACAGGCCGTGTTCAACCAAATACCCAAAATGCCAGCCCCACACAGTCATGTTCTAATAGTACATGTGCAGGCTGTATCCTCTCTAAAGGGACACTTTCATCACATCAGTACCAACGTACAGCTTCCGAGTTCTCACCACTGCTTCGGCATCTACTGCTTCGGCATCCACTGCTTCGGCATCCACTGCTTCGGCATCCACTGCTTCGGCATCCACTGCTTCGGCATCCACTGCTTCAGCATTAGTCTGTCGTTAAGAAGCCTCGAGACCTGCTCACTGAAGTTCAGAACACATTCATATTTCTTGCACCTTGTGTTTCTTGCACCTTGTGTTAAACATACTTACATACACACATACGTACATGATACATAGATTCCAAACCCCAATCCCATTCCACAAGGCTTTTCCTTGCCTTCCTCTGTCTCACTTCTGTATTCCTCTACCCCAGGAAAACCTTGGTTCCAAGATGCCAACACATCTACTCACTTGTTTTACCCTGAAACGCACAGGAAATTGCTTCAGAATCATGGCACAAGTAATGATCCACAAAACAAACCTACCAAAGATGTTCAAATTACATTCTCTTGGTTCTTGGTTTAGTGGTTTTTGTTTTTTAAGATTTATTTATTTATTATGTATACAGTGTTCTTCCTGCATGTATCCCTGCAGGCCAGAAGAGGGCGCCAGATCTCATTACAGATGCTTGTGAGCCACCATGTGGTTGCTGGGAATTGAACTCAGGACCTCTGGAAGAACAGCCAGTGTTCTTAGCCTCTGAGCCATCTCTCTAGCCCTGTTTTTTGCTTTTTTAAGTTGTACTCAAAGTCTGCTTGAGGAACCTTCTGGAGAGACGGAGTAGACACACTCATCCACCACTTTCTAAGTAGAAGCTCTACTATCATCTCAGGTACATGGGTGATAGAAATTTCCTTTTACAATTTTAGCTCAAATAAAAGCACTGACCTGAAAATATACAACAAACACAGAGATATTGAGAAAGAGAAGGCAGAGCAGCCAGGAACCTCAAGCCCCGAGGAGAGTTCCCTCCTGAATTCCCATTCCTCATTTTGCTGTCACTGCTGTTGGTTTTGTGCCTAGGTGTTCCAGCATTAAACTCACTTGGCCAGTCCAGCCATGGTGGCACAAGAGACGACCACGACGACAGCCAGAACGCTCTCTAGCCCAACAGGACAGGAGAGACGCGTTTTGACAATAACCACTCTAGTTCAGTCAGATACCACAGGGATAAGCAGCTGCATCAGACCTTGGTCCGCAAAAGCCAAGGAAGAAGGCAAGGTTTTTACCTCTGCCAGGCTGTCAGAAGCCATCCTAACCCCTTCTCAATCACAGATTCATGTGCAATCTCAATTAACTCAAAATAAAATAAAACCACTTGCTGTACAAGGTGCCCAGGACCCACGTAAACGGGGAGGGGAGGATGGTGGCCCATCCATAACCTCAACATTTGGGAGATGGAGATGGGATACCCCTAGGGCAAGCTGGGCAGCTACACTGTAGAACTGGCAACCTCTGGGTTCAGCCTCGGTGAGTAAAGCGGAAGGCTATCAAGGAAGACATAGAATGCCAATCTCTGCCAACCCCACAGCCATGCACATGTGAGCCCACATACATGCAAACGTGTGCAGAGAGAGAGAGAGAGAGAGAGAGAGAGAGAGAGCGAGAGAGAGCCCATAACTCCAGTGCTAGGAAAGGCAAGGCAAGAGGAACAGAAGTTTCAGGCCAGCCTAGACTGCACGATGAGACCCTGTCTCAAAACACTGAAACCAAAACAATGGAATTACCTGTATTTTTTTTTTCTTCCTTACTTGGAAATTCAGTTGAGGTTCATTTGTTTCTGTTTGTATTTAGTATTAGCTTTGGTTTGCCCATACTAGAGGACTTGGTTTTGAGTTTTGAATGTGGACAGCATTAGTATGCTTCTGAAGGGGGAAAATGACCGTGACAGACACTCAGAGACACAGCTGCCTCCTCTGCTCCTTCCTCCCGGTCACGTCCTCCACCCAGCTCACCTGTCCCTGGACAGTGTTCCTTGTCACTAACCTGTTTTTCTGCTTTCTGTTTTACCTTCTTGCGGTTCCTTTTCCAAGGGCGGGCAGATCCGTGCGGATGCATTTTATCGTTTCCTTGTCTCTACACAGAAGCCACACTCTTAGAGACAGCTCCATCGGGGGCAGAACTTCCACTTTACAGTTTCTTCGTCTAGCACTGCAGCCTGAAAGTCTCGGCGTATCACTTTATGGACACCTTCTTTCAGCTGTAGGGTAGCAGACGGTTCCATTGTGTTAATGCTCCATTTCTTTTTTCAACTAATTTTCAATACTGGAAATCTAGATAACAATGATAAAAAAAAAAGTACTGGAAAGGATTAATTCTGCATATCTTATTTTTTTCAAGGAATGCTTTTAGGATAAATTTTCTAGAACTTTGGTTGCTACATGCATGTGAAATCTTGTCAGACACTGTCAGGTTCTCTACCATAGCGCTACTACACTTTGCATCTTCCCACAGTGGTAAGAGAACATACCTATTTCCCAGCAATAGAATAAAGGGTAAAGAGTGTGAGTTTTTGCCAAGCACATGGAAGGGAAATATGGTCCCAGATTCTTTTCCTCAATACAGAGCATTTCTGTTACTATAATTTAAACTGAAACTATGTTAATTTGGACACATTTGTGAATATTTTAGAGATTGTATATATACACTATATATATATATATGTAGTTTGTGACAGTTGTGAAATACTTTCTTCCATTCAATCTTTATATTTTTGCCATGCAAAAACTGTTTCACTTTTATGTACAAATATATCAATATTTTTATTGCATTTACCTTTTGAAGCACAGTCATAAAGTCTCATTCTAAAACAAGCTCCAGAGAAAGCCCTTGGCATCTACTATGTGCGAAGTTTCAGTTTTTATAGTTAGAACTCTGATGCATATTCGTTTTATTCTTGCAGTGTGAGACTTGATCTAACGCCACCTTTTTCAAATGACTGATAAATAAATGATGGTGCCACCACCATTTAACTAAAGCTGGACACTGTCTCCAGAGAGTTCAGATGTTGTACTAAATCTCCACTAATGTACTAAATGTTGCTGAGGCTATTTTTAGTCTTTCCAGGTACCCTATTTTTATGTTTGTCTATGTACAGAAGATAAAAATCTTTCATCATAAAACCAGGGTTTACTATCTGGTAGAGATAATCCCTGTGCTTTTCAATGATTTATTCTCCCTGAGCGCCGTCCGTGCCTCCCCCCACCATGAACTTAGCAATGCCTTATCTAGCCTTTTATTTCATTGTGGGTGCTCAACAATGCAACTAGAGCAACTAAGAAGAGGCTCTGCAGTCACCCAGAGAAGGAGAGAGGTTCAGCTCAATCCAGCCTCTCTGTGTGCCCACAAGGACACCAGACATGTGAGGAAGAGGTCATCCTGAAAGTGTGTCCTTCGGCCCTAGTCACCCCTGCTGATTGTCATGTAGATTGTGTGGGTAAGCAGTGAACAGCTCAGCTGAGCTTATTCCAAACTCCTCAGCCATAAAATCATGTCTAAAATATAATACTGTTTTAAGTTTCTGCATTAAACCTCTTAGGAAAAAAGGGAAACCTCTGTTCTCTGTGGCATTGTAAAGGACAGCTTAGCGTTCTTGAAATCTCAGCTTGAGGAATGCATGGCTGGGCAGCTCACAGACCCAGGGGTGAACTCACTACTATTATTTTGCTCAATAGATAAAGTATAAAATTCATCTCTCTCTATGCAGAGATTAGTGGAGCTCTCTGACCTCATCAGAGAAGTCTCTTTGTGCAGCAGTTTGGCTAATGCAAAAAATCAAACTTGGTTAAAGTGCAGAGAAGAATATCAGCAGGGTGCTCACCCACAAATGGGGCGTCTGTATGACACCCTCTCCTCAAGACTCAGGGACCATCACATGACGGAGGAGGGAAAAGTTTTAAGATCCAGAGCTCAAGGAACGCTGGACTGAAACAGCAACTTCTAGAGAACAAAGCTCATTCATGAACTCACAGGAGCTATGGTTGCCTGAATATGACCCACACAAGATCAAGTCAGTCAAGACTCTAGCCTAGATGGGGAAAGGGTTCATGGGCCCCCACCCTAACTGAGGAGCTATGGACAGTTGATGACTTCTAGAGGAGAGAGAGTCAGTTTTCTTTAAGGGTGCAACTCCTGGTAGGTCAACCAGGGGTCAGGATGACTCCACATCCAGAAGTACGTGGACCACACAACGGGGAGATGACAAGATCTAGGAGAAGCTAGAGAATGGAGTGATAAATACGATCAAAAGGCCTAGTATGAAATTCTCAAAGACTTGAGTGCAGCAGGTCATGGTGTATGAAAATGTCTCAATGAGACATGGCATTCTGTCAAACTACTGAATGGAAATTTTATTTATTTACAAGGTTTTTTTTTTTATGTGTCCATATGTTTGCCTGTGTGAGTTTATGTGCACTACATGTGCCAGCACACACAAAGGCCAGAAGAGGGTGTTGGGTTGCCTGGTACCGGAATCTTAAATGGCTTTGAGATGCCAAGTGTGGGTGCTGGGAACTGAACGCAGTCCTCTGCAAAAGCAAGCACTCTTAACAGCTGAACCATCTGTCCAGCTTCTGTCTGTCAACTTCAAGAAGAAAGTCTTACCTTGTGTTTCCTTTCCTCGATTTCCTTGCAAACGAAGCTCCATTCCCTTGTTTTCCACTGTCATCTTAAAGAATTCTGACAAATTTTTAACTTCATATCTAATTTAATCTGTCTGGTGGCCCCGAAAATATTTTGTCTTTAAAGGTGAACAGTTTTCACTTTCATAATTGCTGTTTTCCATGCTTTCTGATTTTGATTTTTTTTCCTCTGGGTATTAGGAAGGAATCTATTTTGTTCTTGTTTTAAAGTGCCTTAATTTTATTTTCAATTTTACATTTTACTCTCTGGCCCATAATTTGTGAATGATATCCTTTGGCTTATGCAGAGTTCTTTGAATAGCAGACAGTTAGCTTTTTACTATCCTTCTCCGGTATTTACTTTATTCTAGGTACCTTGTCAGTATATATAACCTTTTCATGCTCTTTTTTTTTGTTTTGTTTTGTTTTTTGGGGTTTTTTTTTGGTTTTTTTTTTTTTTTGGTTTTTTGAGACTAGGTTTCTCTGTGTAGTTTTGGTGTCTGTCGTGGATCTCACTCTGTAGACCAGGCTGGCCTTGAACTCACAGAGATCTGTCAGCCTCGGCCTCTTAAGTGCTGAGATTAAGGGTGTTTGCCGTTGCCACTGCTGCCATCACCACCCAGCTCATGTTTTTTTTTTTGTTGTTGTTGTTTTGTTTTGTTTTTGGTTTTGTTTTTTTAATTCCTTGAGTGTTCCACATCCATACTTTACTTGAATTCTCTCCCTTCTGTGTTTTTCTTTTTCTCTCCTGCTGTCACACTTTTAAAGGGCGCCATGCCTTGTCAAGCATTCTCTCTCCCAGAAGCCGGCTCTCAACTCTGGTCTCACTGGCTTCAAGTTCTTCCTTGAACATACGCTTTGAAACACCAAGTCTCTGGGAAATGTGAGGATGGGGGCTGAGTTGGGGGGGAGGCTGGGGGTGGGAAGAGGGAAGAGGGGGGAATCTGTGGTTGGTATGTAAAGTGAACAGAAAATTTCTTAATTATAAAAAAAAAAAAGAAAAAGAGAACACCAAGTCTCAGACCTTTGTCTAGTGGATTAGCACTTGTTCGATTACAGTTCCTGGGTGTGATTTCATCCATGTTCAGCATTTGCTGTCTGCTCCTCTCTCCTCCATCTTGTAGGCTCTGAAGCTTTCTTTCTCTTACTCACTGTAAGCTCCAAACTGTAGCAGGATAAAACTTGATGCTTCTTTCTTTTCAAAGCAATTTGAAATCCGAAGTATGTTCCCTTGGCTAGTAATCCCCCACAACACCAGCCATTTCTGATTATATTGTATTTTATAAGGTTTGTTGCTGTTGTTTGGGAAGGATGCACGGAGACACCACAACATACTGAGTGTGTGTTATCATATAGACCAACTGTTACCTTGCTTTTGGAGGTCATTTCTCACCCCAGAGAACATGATAAGTAGCTCAGCATCATCTATAAAATTACGTTAGGAATATAACTCTTTACTGCTGCCATAATGTTAAATATTTGGGAAGTTGGGTAAAACAGAACAAATAACACTTAATAAAGAGAGTGTTGAAATAACAGTAACAGTGGGAAAGCTGCCGTTCTGTAAAGCCTTGGCTGTGCTCGTGAGTTACACTAAGCGAGTGCATAAACACGGCGCGGTTTCTCCTGAGTAAAGTCGGAAGTGCTGTGCCCTGTGCCAAAGACAGGAAAGATGGCAGTGAGTCTCCACCTCTGTCTGGTTTTGTTTGCTTGTGTTTTCTTTTCTACTTGACCACAGGAAGTCTGGCCCTACTACTACCCCAGTGTTTTCCTGAGGGAAAACAAGGAGGGTTTCTGGACAGCATCTCAGGATGCCCGAGGAACTAGCTGCATGGTCGACCTCTGGCTGTCTTTGCCCACTGCTAAAATCACAGACCCAGGCACAGCCCATCTGTGGGGTGCTGTCCAGCCTGGGTGCTAGGGAGGGGTGAGGTGGTCTGAGGCTGACTGCCTCCTTTCTTTCAGTGAACTTTGAATTTATTCTGAGGTCCAAGCTAGTGTCCCAGGCTCATTAGCCAGCTTTGGGGTTTTTATAGTTTTCATAGGCAAGGAGCTGCTAGCTGAGCCTTCCACTGGAGGGGATATCGTGTTGTGTGATATTTTGTTTGTGTCTGACAAATAAAGCTTGCTTGGAGTCAGAGGACGGAGCTAGCCACTAGTTAACCACAGAGGTCTGGAGGTCTGTATAGAGGGAAACAGGAAGTGATGAGGCAGAGTGGAAACAAGATCTCAGCCCTTCAGGTCCGAGGATCCGGAGAGGTGGGGAGTGACTGTGGCTGCTTCCTTGCTTCTCTGATCTTTCAGGTTTTACCCTGACATCTGACTCCTGGTTCTTATAATTTTATAATTGATAAGATTAATTATATTTACGCTTCAGGAATGGACTAGGGGCTCCAGCATCTTCCTTCCTCTTTCTTCCCTTTCTTACTCTTCCTACTGTGAAGGCCTATAGTCCTACCTTTCCTTTTTCCAGTCTTAGCTCACCTCCGGTCTTTCTGACACTTGGGCAGCAGCTCTGCTACCTTCTACACTAATCTCTATTCGTCCCCTTTCTGTCCTGAACACACATCATTTGACGTGGAGACGACAAAATCAATCTCTAAACGTTCACAAGCTGTTGCCTGGAGTCTTTTAATTGTTTCACGATTATTTGGCTAGAAGTTTTTGAGTTTAAAACAATTCTTTCATTGGCTGTAGTAGAATTGCCTGTAATCCTGGTACTCAGAAGCTGATGCTGATGCAGGAGGATTGTGAGTTCAAGGTCATCCTGGCATATAAAAGGAGAATTTGTCTCAAAAGAAAAAAATAATCATAAAATATTATTTTATTTATTTATTCAGAAAGACACTTGATAATACACCTGATTTTTGGAATTGTGAGCCTGTTCCATAATTCATAGTATATCCTTTACCCATAAGAAATTAGCTATTACCATTTTTATGTATCTGAATCTCAATTTTACAATCTGTTATGAATAAACACATGCCAGTAAAATTGAGCAGCTTTATTTCTTTCTTTAAAATTTTTTCTTTGCATTATTCATTCTCTTCATTTGTGCGGTGTGTACATGTGCACACATGGTGTATGTGCATGTGTGTGCATGTGTATGCATGTTTGTGTGTCCATACAGGCATGCATCTGTATGTGTGTACAGTGTGTGTGCATGCCTGAGTGGTGCATGAACAGGAGGCTACAGATGCACACGATCATGTGAGTACATGTGCAGGCCATATTTGGGCCTTGCTCTCTGAAAACAGGGTTTCTCACTGAAATGGAAGGTCACCATTTTAACTAGCCTGACTGGCCAGCAAGCTCGCAGGATCTACCTGCGTCTGCTGGAGTTATAGGCCAGTCACAGGCATACACACAGTCCTGCCTAGCTTTCCGCAGGCCGGGGATCAGAGTGCAGGAACTCATGTTTGTACAGCAGACACTTTTACCTTCAGATTTTTCATACTCTTTTGGAGACCCAAGTCCAGGGGTCAAAATTATTTTTTCTTTGAACTTTCGTAAATGCTTTCCAAATTCCAGGACGTACTTGCTTGACTCTATTCAGTGCTACCTTTTTTGAACATTTTTAAGAAGCTGGGTATTTAAAGTTGGGGAGATGGCTTAGCAGTTAAGAGCACTGGCTGCTCTTCCAGAGAACCAGGGCTCGGTTCCCAGTACCAACACGGTGGCTCACCTCTGTCTGTCACTCCAGTCCCAGGGGATCTGATGCCCTCTTCTGGTCTCCGCAGGCACTGCACACATATTATGTACAGACACAAACAGGCAAAAGACTCATGCACAGAAAATGGAAATAAATAAAAGTTTCAAAAAAAGAATCTAGATATTTCAATATGTTCCATGTTTTGGCATATGATAACAAAACAAAGTGTTTTTCCTAAGTGTAAAATATACAATCATTGGGGGAAACATGATTTTAGTGTGGTGTGTGGCACATGTGTCATGGCGAGTCTCTGGTGACCAGAGGGCAACTGTGCTGAGTCGGTTCCCTTCTTCCTTCTTTGCGTGGGTTCCAGGGATCAAATTCATGTCCTCAGAATGCCATTGTCAGGCAGCAAGTGCCTTTACCTTCTGAGCCATCCTGCGGAACCTCATAATCGTTTTTAATTGGCATATACATTGGCTGTTTGTCATTAGGGTTGGCTCACTACAGTGTCTCCAGTAACAATCTTAAACCATTAATTGTATGGATTTTGTGCTGCCCAATATGACCCCAGTCTTCCCTACCTGAGAAAGCATACTTTAAGAACAGGCTAGCAATGACGTCGTTGGGGTATTTGACTATACCTCCAATGTGCATGCTTTTGAAGCAGACTACTTACAGGGTTGCAGCTTTCGATACTAGTCCTGAATCACTTGCAGCACACCTCACGTGCTAATACTGAGCTGAGGATAACCCAGGGCTTTCTCCCGGCCTCCTGAGCCCACACCCCCAACCAGCTTTTCCTTGATGGTCCAAATCAGCTCCAGGCTGGATTTGATTTTGAAGGAAGTCAGTGACATACCATATCGGATGTTCCAGGCCTCCTGTCTTGACAAACTGCCTTTGTGTAATCTGGGTGCCATATCCACACACACTGGTGGGCTCAGAAGTCTGTATCATTCTCCCACAGCAATAGAATCGCTAGTACCGTGTGCATAATTTACTATTTATCTGAATCTTTAAAAAATCATGATGGCAAAATTGAATGACACCTGTATCATAGTAAATAAATAAAATTTTATTGACCTTTTGAGTTAAAATAAGTTAATCTAACATAAATGTAACAAAATTATTCATAGAAATTATTTTTAAAATCCTAACAATGAATACTAAAAAAGCTTTAGATTATTAGACAATGCACTCAGCGGTGAGAGCACCAAGGATTCATAGGAGGGAAAGGAAGAGAAGGGAAAAGAAAGGAGAGGGGAGGAGAGGGGAGGGGAGGGAAAGGGAGGGAAGGGGAGGAGAGGGGTGGAGAGGGAAGGGGAGGGGAGGGGAAAAGCAGAAAAGGGAGGGGAAAGGCAAAGAGAAAGATAAAGGCAAAGAGGAGGGGAAAACGGGGAACTTACAAACCTAGGGAAGTTTTAGAGTCTAAACAAAAATTCTTTTTTCTTTATAACAAGGAGGATGTTTTGAATCAATAACTTTTAATTCTCTAGCTACTTATAATTTCTAGGATGTAGTAATTATAAGCCAACTTGTGTCTTCCACAAAATAAATTTTATTAGAACTTGCTTCCCAGAATATTTCAGGACTCCTGACACAACTTTAGGAATCTATCCTATGCCTCAAAATCTTCACTGGACAGGGAATATAGTTTGGTGTAATGGTTTCTTCTACGATCCTCCTCACTGTGCACCTGCGATTCGGAACATTGGCAGGATTTCTAGCCACACCAAGGGATGTCAAGCGAACCCAAAGGGTGGGTGAGATTGTAGATAGGAGTGAAAGACAGTAACCAAGACAGAACAGCCATGCTTCTCCAGGGGCAGTCACACGAGAGGTACCCAACCAGCCAAGCCAGGTGCTGTGTAGGACAATGTTGTGGCGGTGGCAGTTGAGAGCTTGACTGCGATGGGCAATGCCTGTGTCCTGTCTGTGGCGTGGTGACTGAGCAGACTTGCCATTATGATTTCAAAGCCCTCCACCTACTTGGCAGAAGGACTTGAGCACGTTGCTCAGGGACTGCTGCCATCTCCCCCCAGCAGGTGTCACAGGGCTTGGCATGCCCCTTAAGAGATCATGCTGCCTCACCGAGACAGTACCTGGAAGGGCAGAGGACTACAGTCACATCCTTTGAGTTCATGATATTGTGACTCTGCTAGTGGGTTTAATCCAGAGTCTGTGGAGAGTCCCTCTGCTGGTGAACAACTGTCAAGCTCCCCAAAGAGAAGCTGCCCCTTAGCCTTACTTTGCTACCTGGCATCATGGTTCCAAGGAACTTCCAAGTGAGATGCTCCTCTACACATCTGGAACTGGAGACATATCATGTGGCACTCAGTGCTTCCAGATTTTTCCTCCTCATCAGAGCCCATCCATCTTCCCAAGAGGCCAGACAAACTCAAGAATAACTTTGGCAGTTTTGCCTGGTGGCAGCCTCCACACCAGAGGCACACAGAAGTACGTTCAGAAGGCAGTAAAGGACATAATGAAGAACACCCTCCAGGCCCACTGTGGAGCAGTCCATGGGGCAGCACCAAGGTTCTCGACCACATCTGGCCACCAGTCGCTTTCTCAACCCTCCCTTGGGAATGGAGGTCATCATTCATTTAAGTCCCAAATCCCATCTTCTTACCAGTTTTCAGGTCTAAGTGTTGGCTGGCTTGCCACTGGCCAGCTTCTCTCCTTTGGGCAATCATCAAAGATCAGTCTTGGTTAACAGTTCATTCTGGAAGTGCTGTATAAGGTGGATAGGGACCACATGCTGGTGGCATGGCCACACTCCATCAAAGAATAGATGGCACAGCCTAGGAAATCACAGTCCAGAGAACATTCTCGGAGTTTGATGGATGCTTCTCTTCCCCACATCCTCTTTTCAGCCATACTACTTACCAGGTGCTTCCTTCGTAAACTGAGTAGACCTTCTTGTAATTACAGGCTAGCTCTTTCCCACAGTTCATGACTATGCCTGTAGTGAGGGAGCCCTGTCTCCTGATATCCCCAGGCCAGGATGCAACACACTGCGAAGTGACAATGTCAGTCCTCCGAAATGCTGGGCTGCACACTATGCCCTTCATCAATCTTCATAGCCACACTACACACCACAATGTGTACAATACTTGTAGAAAGATTATTTTAAAAACTAAACAGTATTTATGAAGTCTTTATCCTGTGTGTTCATGGCCCTACTATGATTTTTTAACCAAAAAAATTTTTTTTGACCAAATGAATCCACTGACATTTCTCTTTCAAATCTTAAAATGCCCTTTTAGGACATTGTCTTTCAGTTCATTTGTGTGGTTCATTACTGTGCTGGCTAGTTTTATGTCCACTTGACACAAGCTAGAGTCATCAGAGAGGAAGGAGCCTCAATTGAGAAAATGCCTCTATAAGATTGAGCTGTAGGCAAGCCTGTAGGACATTTTCTTAATTAGTGATTGTTGTGGGAAGGCCTATGTACCACCCCTGGGCTGGTGGCCTTGGGTACTATAAGAAAGCAGGGTGAGCAAGCCTTGGTGAGCAAGCCAGTAAGCAGTACTCCTCCATGGCCTCTGCATCAGCCCCTGCCTCCAGGCTCCTGTCCTGATGTCCTTTGGTGATGAACAGTGATGCGGAAGTGGAAGCCAAACAATCCCCTTTCTGCCCAAGTTGCTTTGCTCAGGTGTTCCATCACAGCAATGGAAACCCCGAATGAGACAATTATATTTACTGACTTGCATGTGCCGAACTAGCCCGGCATCTCCGGGATAAAGCCAACTCAGTCACGGCAGACAATCTTTTTGATGGATGTCTGTACTTCCATTTTTGAATCTCTGTTCACCAGGGCTCTTGGTCTCTTTCTCTTTCTTGATGACTGGCTAGCTTTCTTGCTTTCCAGCATTCTTGTGTTACCATGTCCTTACCTAGTTTGTTGTTGGCATGAAACCGGCTGTATAGAGGGAGTTTGAGAGCTGTCTTCCTGCTTGTGTATTTTTATTTATTTATTTATTTATTTATTTATTTATTTATTTATTTATTTATTTTCTTTCTTTCTTTCTTTCTTTCTTTCTTTCTTTCTTTCTTTCTTT
>CABHPQ010076387.1:0-29001 GCA_902168405.1 Peromyscus aztecus | reverse complement strand
CTGTCCATTAGTTACTCCTTGTCAAGGTGAGAGGATACTATCTCCTCAGATACGAACAGTAGGAGATGGAACGGGTTCTCTAACGGAAGCCAGGGTTGGAAACACTGTCCATTAGTTACTCCTTGTCAAGGTGAGAGGATACTATCTCCTCAGATATGAACAGTAGGAGATGGAATGGGTTCTCTAACGGAAGCCAGGGTCGGAATCACTGGTCATTAGTTACTCCTTGTCAAGGTGAGAGGACACTGGACATAAACAACTTAAGGTTTTATTTGGGTTCCCGGTTCCAGAGGTTCACTCCATGGTCACTTAGCACCATGCACTTGGACAGAACATCATGGCTGTAGGAGCATGTGGTGGAGAACAGTAGTTACTTCATGATGGCAACAGAAAAAGAGAGTCTAAAGAAGGAGCCAGGGGCAGCCTCCAAGGGCATTCCCCATTGACCTACTTCTTCTAAATCCATTTCTTACCTTTCACCAACCCCAAATAATGAATGCCTTTATATGATGAATCCAGTGAGGAATTAATCCACTGACTAGGTCAGAACCCTTGTGATCTAACCACCTCCAAATATGTCATCACAGAAATACACAACTATGTATACCACAGGGTGCTTCATTAACCTCCTTGGCATTTCTTTTTTTTTAAAGTCTTATTATTGTTAAGTATGCATATGTGTCTATCTGTCTGTGTGGTGGGGTATGTGCACATGAGTACTGCAGAGACCAGAGGGGTTACATTGCCCCAGAGCTGTAATTACAGGAGCTTGTGCATCATCCCAGTGTGAGTGCTGGGTACTGAACTTGGGTCCTCTACAAGAGCATCAGACACTCTTAACCACCGAGCCATTGCTCCAGGCCTGGCTCCTAGGCATTTCATAGTGTAATTAAGATGACAACCAGAATTTGTCATTGTCCTCTCCTTTTCCCTTTTGTGAAAAGCTTAGGGTGTAGCTGGAGTTTTCTCTCCAGGTCTTGCCAAACCCTGGCAGTCCGACAGCCCACTTATAAAATAAACACACAGATACTTATATTATTTAAACTGTTTGGCCTAATGACTCAGGCTTCTTGCTAGCTGTTCTTATATCTTAAATTAACCCATTTCTATTAGTCTATAAGTTGCCATGTGGCTCGTGGCTTACCAATACCTTACATCTCGCTTGTCATGGTGGTGGCTGGCAGCGTCTCTTTGCCTCAGCCTTCCACCTCCCAGAATTCTTCTCCTCCTTGTCCCGCCTACCCTATCCTTCCTGCCTGGCTACTGGCCAATCAGAGTTTTATTTATTTACAACATACAGGACATCCCACAGCACTTCCCCTTTTCTCTGTTTTTTTTTTTTAAGGAAGGTTTTAACTTTAACACAGTAAAATTACATATAACAAAACAGTTATCTAGTAAGAATCATAGTTACAATATCTAGTCTATTTGTATTTGGCAAAATTAAAGAAGATATCCTATCTATCTTATATTTGTGAGTCTAAGGTTTCATATCTAACTTATTCCTTATCATAACTAAGGAAATTATAACTATCTAGTCTTCAACTACATCAAAGACCTCAGAAGGATATAATATTATCTGAGAAATGGGAGAAGGATGCAAGCAACTTTCAGGAGTCTTGCAAGAGTAGACAGAGACAGCTGGCAGCCTGAACAGTCACCTAATGTTCCTTTGTAAAGTTGGGGCATCTGTCTTCAGCCCACAGGCCTAGAGTCTCTCAGTCACTTTTCCCTGTGTCTTGTAGAATGTCTGGCAGTTTCCTCTGCGAAGCAGGAACCTGAAGGACAATTTTGACAAGCAAAGTTCAGTGGTCACCTTCCTATGGGTCCTGCATGTCCAGTCGATCAAGCAGTCCAGGCAAGAACAGTTTCTTGCCCAAATGGTGCCAAGAAGAAGATAAACTCCATATGGAGTGTCTTTGATGCCCATCCTCCTCTCTGAAATAAATTGGTGCTGCCAGGAGCAGACATGTCTCACTGTCCAGGAAGTCTAAATTTTTAAAACATTTTAAATGCCATATTCTGTAGGTCTTTGAAGTGTTTGAAGATTATATGACTATAAGTTTGACTATCATAGAAGACTAATTGTTCCATTACAATTTAAATGAGTTGTATAAACATAGTACCTTAAACAAGAGTAAAAATACACATACAGTATAACAAAATTAACTTTAAATTTGTATCAATAAACTAAAATCCATAGCAATGTACAACATTTTTAAACAAGTTGCTCTTTAAAAGTAGGTTCAGCAATCTACCCTTTGATCCTATCATATCTATGTCCTATGTATCTATATCATTAGGGAACTAAGACTAGATTTCCCCTTCCATCCTCCATATGGGAACCTAGAAGCAACCGAAGTTTGGTGTTTCCCTCCGTGATGTCCATCAGTTTCTCATAAAGTCCCTGCAGGTTAGAGTCTCAATTAATAATCTGTCCTAAGAGCAGATCTATTTTGGACACACCCAGTGCTCTGAGGTATTTTAAATGAGTCCTTTTCCCTCTCCCACTGCCAGATGTACCATGGGAGTATTCTCTGTTAAATACTATGAGGATGCATGTAATAGGATTCCTGGATTAAAACTCACAAAAGTACAGGATCTGCCTCCGTGACTGGGTTCCTTGGTGCTTTTAACTCTCAGACTTGCCCACAATTTACCAGTTAATGTGTTTTTAGAGTCCGGTTCTCGTTCATTGGTGGTTTCTGCTTTTTAGTTTATGCTCCAGGAAATCATAAGCCCTGTAAACCTGGGTCCGTCTCTCCACTTAGAGGTATGGCTGCCTGTGACCTCACTTCTCTGACAGCTATAAGAAATAAGGTTGGGGCTGGAGAGATGGCTCAGCACTTAAGCTCTTTCAGAGGACCCAGGTTCAATTCCCAGCACCCACATGGTGGCTCACAATCTGCTGTAACTCCAGATGCCCTCTTCTAAGCTTTGTAAGCACCAGACATGCAAGTGGTACATAGACATTCATGTATGCAAAACATATGTATATGAAGAAACATGGTTGGTTTTCTAGTTTGGCTAGATTTTCATTTATGAGAATAAAGATTTTTTATACACTGGAAACTGGGTGTCTGAGTCATGTTTCAAAGGCTGAAAAATCATTCCTTTGGATGTGTATCATTCAACATCTCTCTCCTCTTTCTTTCCCCCTTCTCTGTGTCTTTCCTCTCTATCAACGCACTAAAACTTTATTTTTAAATAATTTTTTAGTGTGTATTCATTGTAGCTATGGGTTTAATAAAGACATAACACTTTATTTCTAATCTCTCCAGGATGTTCTTTCTCCCCTTTCCTCTCCCACTATTTCACTTCATACCTCCAGTCTCATTTTTACTTTCATGGCATGTATGTATAATTTTAGGTATCTATATAAATCCTAGGATCTGCAAATGAGAGAAAGCATGTTATTTGTCTTTTCTGAGTCTGACTTGTTTTGGTTAATACAATCTCCAGTTGCATCCATTTTTTTAGAAACAACACGACTTTGATCTTCATTGTGCTATGCATACATTACATTTTCTTTGTTTGCTCATCTGGTGAAGGGGACTTAAGCCCATTCCATAGCTTTACTACTTGTGAAAAGTTGTTTTAAAAACACTGATATGTAAATATCTTTGTGACAGGTTGATGCAGAGTCCTTTGTGTGTATACCTAGGAGTGATATAGCTGGGTCCCAAGCTAGTTCTACCTTTATTTTTATTGAGAATCTCCATGATGATTTTCATAGTGTCAGGGCTAATTTACACTCCCACCAGCAGTGTGTAATCACCAGTCTTTCCTGATATCCTCACCATCCTCTGTTTCTTAATGATTCATAGCTTTCACTTCACTTTTAATCCATGACCCTAACTCATGCACTATGCTTCACCTAATTTTATTCGAACACTCCAACAAACATAACTTTAGCCTTAAAGCAAACGATTTAAATCCAAATCCTTAGTAAGAATAGTTCATTTGGGTGTTACTTGTTTGTGTCATCATTTTTAAATTTAATCTTTTAAAAGAAAATTTTATACATGAGTGTTGTATTTATGTCATTTCCACCTTTCCCCTTATCCAGCTCCTCCCATGTCCCCCAACTCTCTCTCCAATTCATCAATTCATGACCTCTTCTTTAGTTATTATTACACACACACACACACACACACACACACTCAGCCCACCAAACTTACTTAGTGATGCTGTTTACGACAAGATAGGGTCTTCTGTACATGACAGGGGAAACATAGTCATTCAAACAGGACCGAACAATGACAGCACCAGTTGACATGCAGACACTCATGAAAGAAATTTCAAAAGGCTCCTAGACAAATAGCTATATACAGGCAATTAATGGCTGCTAGGAGGAGAATCCACCTTCTTCAGGGACAAGCCCCTTGGTGGGTTATCCAACCTCAAGCAATCAGCCCTAAACACATACACATAAGAGCAACATTAAATGGACTCAGCAGGCTGTTATTTTTTCTTTAGGATGGCCATTCTGACTGGAGTGAGATGGAATTTCAATATTTACTGTTGTTATTTCTTTCAAAGTTTTAATTTGCATTTCCCTGATGGCTCAAGATGCTGAACATCTTTTTCATATGTTTATTTGATAGTTATATTTCATCTTTTGAGAATTGTCTGTTGATTTCATTAGCCCATCTACTGACTGGATTCTTTCACTTTAGAGTTCTTAGGTTTTTTTGAGTTCTTTATATATTCTCCTACATGTTGGGTCTGGGATCTTGCAATAATGGGGAACAGACCACCAAAGTCTATTAAACCAGAAGTGAACTTTATTCCAGAAAAAATAAAAATTAAAAACTAAAAAAAATAAAACACTGTGGGGCACAGAAGCTTATCAGCTAGCTGAGACACAGCCAATGTTAGAATTCTGAGGCTGTGGCAATGGAGGTGGGTCCTGGTCCCCTGTGATAATATCAGGCATGGGGTGCATGCTAGGAGTCACGTAGAAACATAAGGCATGGGATACATGCTAGAAGTCACGTAGAAACAACTATTAAAAGTTAACTTTGGTCCAGGCAGTTGTTGGCTACAAGGGGCAAGGGGGTTAAAAGTTAACCCCTGGCTGTTGACAGCGGAGCTGGTTGTGAGCAGAGAGCCATTGTTAGAAGTTAACCTTTAGAGCTGATGATTGTCAGTTTTCATCTCTTAAGCTTATAATTTTATATTCTACTTTCCTGGACCCTTCAGTACACAGATGAATAAATAGCAAATATTTTCTCTCATTCTCTAGCTGTTTTTTCTCTCTTGTTTCCTTTGCTCTACAGAAGCTGTGGACTTCCACACAGTCCAATTTTCAACCCTTGGTTTTGTTTCTTGGGTAAGTGTACTCCTTTTCAGAAAGTCCTTGTTTTCTATATTTTGAAGCATTTTCCCCCAAAAACTCAGAGTTTCTCACAGGAAGGCCTTGGTTCTATTTTTGAATAGACTTTTGCACAGGGTGAGAGATAGGGATAGTCTCATTCTTGTCCACACAAATAGCCATTATTTTCAGTACCATCTGTTGAAGAGGTTGTGGGGGCCCACAGAGACCCCAGCTTGTGGCTTGTTTTCATCTTGACTCAAGGTCAGAGAGTCCGAGCTTGTTTTCCCCTGCAAGGCTACATGATAGGATGTTTTGGCCAAAGGCATGGTTACCAGATATCTTATACCTTAAGTCCTATGATCTTACCATAAGGCGTGGTCACCGGATGTCTTGAGTACTAAGGAGGTGTTTACACTTGACTGTACTTTGTACCTTGAACGGTAATGTCCTTGAAAGGGGGAGGTCTTTTTGCCCCCTGGCTTTTGGGTATTTAAAGACTGTGATCAATAAAGTCAGTGTCTGTGGTATTGACTCAGAGCCCTCCCAAAGCTATCCTGTGCCTCTGTCTTTTTCTTCATCTATGTCTATATTTCATAGCTATCATTTCCCAGTTCCAAACTTCCCCTTCAGAACCGTTCAACAGGTCGAGCGGGACTCGATAAGAGGTTATATGTTCTCCAATGTATGGGATGTTTTCTGTTTACATCCTTGTCAAAAAATTAGGAAGCTGTAGCAGGCTATTTGGAGTAGAATAAGTCCTCTATTCTACTCCACAGATGTACAAGTCTGTTTCTGTGTCAGTACCATGCTATTTGTACTACTTTGACTCTGTAGTATAAACCGAAACCAGGCATGGTGATACCTCAAGACTTTTTCTTTTTGTTCAGAACTGCTTTGGATATCCAAGGTCTTTGTGATTCCCTGTGAATTTTAGGATTGTGTGAAGGGTTCACAACACCCCCAAGGTCAGGCATGTCTGTACATGCCCGGCCGACTCCGCCCAGATAGCCCCAGGTCAGGATAGGCATTTCCGGTTCAAGGCGTCTGGTAACCAAGGCGACTAACCACCCGGACACATCCGCCTGGCGGACTCCAGGTCAAAATAGCCATTTCCGGGTTAAGGCGTCTCGCGTGACCGGGATCTGTGATGTCACGTAGCCACGCAAGCGCGCAGCATGGCTACGTCACCTACGTCTACCTGGACACGCCCCCCGCCTTATAAAAAGCCGCCATGACTGTCCTAATCTCTCTTCTCTTCTCTTCCCTTCCTTTCCGCTCCTCTCTCCCGGCGGGCCCCCTGTCTCTCTCTCCCTCCCCCCTCTGTTTCTCTCTTTCTCTCCCTCTCTCTCTCCTAATCTCTCTCTCTCTCTCCTCACGTGTCTTCACCCGCGCGGTCCCTCACTCCCCCTTCTCTCTCCCCAATAAACTCTATCAGTGGATTCTGTCGTGCTTCGTGATGCTTTCTGGCAGGGTAGCAGCACGAAAATACTAACATTGTGTTTTTCTATTTCTGTGAAGATTGTCATTGGAATTTTGACTGACTCAATATTTAGATGGCTTTTGAAAATATATAGAGCCATTTTCACAATATTAATAAGTAGAGGGCAAAAAGTTCTTGTCCACACAGGTAAGCACTGGGAAAGTCAGGAAAGTTAAACACAGACATCCTCCAAAGGAAGGAAATGTTTAATCTGTTTCTCCTGGAGTTTGGGAATGGATGCACAACCTGGTGATCCTTTGCTCCCTATTGAGCCAGGCTTCACCCACATCCCCCAGATATTATGTGTGTTATCCTGGACTTCCCCACCCCAAAACCTTGAGCATTACTTCTAGGCCATAAAAGTCATTCTTTTGAGAGATGTCATTAGTACTTTGAAGTAGCCTAGGTGAGTTCTATGCTATCTTAGAGCCAGGCCAAATCCTGACTGTGAAGGACCCCAAAACAGCTTGACCACACAGCAGCCATGACAGGCTTAGGGGCCTAGACACAGCTTCTGTGACAGGCTTACTGGCAGGTAACACCCAGATCCAGGAAAAGCCTTAAGCTGATACCACCCAGGGATACACCCAGGGATGAGGAAGTACCTGACATCCCAAACATTCCAACCATTAGATAAGGTGACCAGATGTCCTTGAGTCTAGCATACACCTATTTTTGTTTTACAGATACCCCTAGACAATTGTCAGCCAATCAGGGTCCTGGACCCTGGAAATCCCTTCACCCCAACCTCTACTACGATAAAAAACGCTGCCCCACCTGAGCTCGGGGCTCTCAGCTCTCACCACCATGTGGAACAGACAGAGGGACCAAGCTCCGGAGTTTGAAATAAAGGCTCTTTGCTTTTACATGCAGGATTCGGTCTCTGTGGTGGTCTTTTGGGGGCCCCTGCAATCTGGGCATAACACTGACTAACACAGGGATTGTGTTTACCTAAGTCATTCTCCCTAGATCTCATCTTGAGCATTATTTCTAAGTCAACAAGACCCCACCTTATGGAGGAAGCCATATGTACTTTGCAAAGAGCTTCAGTGTAAACATGACTTAAGCTTTGTTGTACTCATGGGGTTGAGTTGTTATCAGAAAACTTTTTCCAAAATTGTGCTGTGCTTAAATACAACTAAAATTGATAAGCCGGTCATCAGATTCTTGATGTTTTGGCCTAGAACTGTTACCTAAATTGGGCAGAACCGAGTTCATTCTTCTCTCACCCAGACCGTCCACATTAATGCAGACAATCCGTAAGTATGGTAGAACTTTCCGTCTGTTAGTTCAGGCTTCAATCTCTCTCTTCAGTGTTTTTTAATTTCATTGTAGAGGTCATTCATTTCCTTATATTTATTCAAAGGTATGTCTTTTTAAAATTATTTTATTTTTTAAGTATTTTACAAGCATGTATGTAAGTCTTGTCATGTGTGTGCCTGGTGCCCATGGGGGCCAGAAAAGGGTGTCCTATCCTTTGGAGCTGGAGTTCAACCAGTCGTGCCATCATGTGGGTGCTGGGAGTCGAGCCTAGGTTCTCTGGAAGAACAGCCTGTGTTCATAACCATGGAGCTGAAAGGTTTTTGCACCCCATAGGCCTCTCTGCTGACACAGCAATCCAAATCAGACCAAATCAGACCAAATTAGAAAAAGCCCTGGTTTAAAGCATTCCTGGGTGATTCTCCAGCCTGCCAGAGAGGGACCAGAGACTGGAAAACCATGTGTCTGTTTTCTGGGATGCAGTTTAAATACCCTATGGGTGTGGTCTTGAGTATCTCTGGGGGAGGAGCCATGTTTGGCGGGCCTTGAGGGGGCGGCTTTGAGGGAAGAGATGGGGGAGGGGAGTTGAGATGCACCTTCCACCAGAACATTCCAGGCTCTTTGGGTATATGGATGCCAGGGTGCCAGGGCTGAGGTGGAGCTCATCCCTCCAGATCCTGGTATTTCTTTGCCAAAAGCTATTATGACTTCTTTCTTAGCATGTTTATTACTGGTATGTAGGAAAGTCACTGATCTTTAAGAGTTGGTTTTGTGTCCTGCCACTTTACTGGGTGCTTATTGAGTTTTAAGAGTTTTTGGTGGAGTCTATAGGGTCTCCCATGCAAAGGATCAAATCATCTATAAATATGACCTCTTTTTTTTCTTATTTTTGCTCTTTTGTTTTTTATTTCTTTCTTGTTCTAATAACATTTGATGCAGGAAATTATATGAGTGGAGAAGGTAGACATTCTTATCTCATTCCTGATTTTAGCAGAACTACTTTGAGTTTTTCCACTTTTAGCACAATGTTTCCTATAGGTCTGTCTTATGCAGCCTTTCTTATGTTCAGGTATGTCCTTCTATTCCTATTTTACTCAGTGTTTTTAGCATGAAGGGATGTTGAACTTTGTCAAAGACTGTCTGCACCTATTGATAAAACCGTTTAATTTCTATTTATGATGTATTATATCTGCTGATTTTTCTATTTTTGTAGCATTCTTGCACTCAAGGAATGAAGACAACTTAATCATGGTGAATGATCTTTTTTAAAAACTTTATTGAAAATAGATTTTTTTCCTACAACGTATCCTAATTACACTTTTTCCTCCCTTGACTCTTCCCTGTTCCTCTGTACCTTCCCTCCCATCTGGATCCACTCCCTTTCTGTTTCTTGTTAGAAAAAGAATAGGCATCTAAGGTATAATAATAAAATAATAGAGAAGCAAACCAATCAGAATAGGACAAAGCAAACAGAAGGAAAAGGGCCAAAGAAAAAGTACAAGAAACACATATTGATGCAGAGTCACACATTCACACCTGTAAGAATCCCATAAAACATAAAATCTGAAGCCATAATATATTTGCAAATATATTTGCTGTAATGGGAAAAAAAATGCCCTGACACATTACGAGACCAAAAAAAACCCTCCAAAGATGCTATTGAGTTGGTTTTCTGTTGGCCATCTACTGCTGGGCATAGGGCCTACCCTTAAGAGTAGTTTGCTTCCCCAGGTAGAATCCCTCATAGAAAACGATTTTTTTTCCATTTGCAAATTGCTATCAATTGGAGACAGCATCTGGGTTAGGGATAGGGGCTATGCTCACTTCTCCTTTCAGCTCTGGGATTCTATCTGGTGCAGACCCATGCTGGCCCTATGCATGCTGCCACAGTCTCTGGGGGTTCATATATGCATCAATCCTGTTGATTTAGAGACCTTTGTTTCCTTGGTGTCCTCCATTCCCTCTTGTTCTTATATTCTTTATGCCTCCTCTTCTGCAGAGTTCCTTGAGTTCTGAGGGGAGGGATTTGATGGAGACATCCTGTTTAGTGCTGAGTGTTTCAAGGTTTCTCACTCCCTGCATATTGTCTGGCCGTGGGTCTCTGTATTTATTCCCACCTGCTGCAGAAGCAAGCTTCTCTGATGATAACTGAACAAGGCAGAACACCATTAGGAGTCATTTTATTAATACTTTTTTTTTAAAGAGCTTTGGTACCTTTGGTCCCTGGGTTATCTAGTGTCAGGTTCTCGGTCACTCAAGCAGTGTTAGGTATGGGTTCCATGTCTTGGAGTGGCCTTAAAACAGACAGTGATCAGTTACTACCACAAGCTTTATGCCACTGTTGTGTTAGCATATCTTGCAGGCAGGAAACCGTTGTAGATCAAAGGGTCTCTAGACGGGTTCGCGTTTACCTTTCTCCTTTAGTAGCATATAGGGTACCATCTGGTACCCCGAACACTGTAGGAGTGAAGGCTCGATGCAGGCACCTGATCAACTTCTCAACGTTCAATGAGTTGTGTAGGTGTCTTCAGCAATAAGACTTTACCATAAGTTTGTGGAGAGCAACCTATAGTTTTTACAACAGCCTAGATTATTGGGGGGTTCCCATGGGACCCCTTTGGACAACAACTCAATTAGATGTAACTCATTCCCCATACTGGAAGCTTCATTTGCTGATAAGAGATGTCCAACTGGGGCTCTGTCTCCCCGTTATTTGGTGATTTCATTTAGACTGCCTTCCTACATGTATAAATATTAGGAAGCTTCTACTGTATTAGGTTTCTAAACAATCCCTCAAATGGCCCTTAATTTTAGTTGCCCCCCCCATGTTCCCTCCTTCATCTCCCTCCCAATCCCTGTATGATCCTCCCATTCCAACCCAACCCCCTCATCCATCCATAACTATCTATTCCATTTCCCCTTCTTAGGGAAAAATGTCCTTCCACCTAGACACTCAATCTTTACATAACCTCTGTGTTTTTATGGATTATAACTTGCTTATCAATCACTTAACAGCTAGCAGCCACATGTAAGTGACTACATATCATATTTGTCTTTTGGGATCTGGGTTACCTGACTTAGGATAATTTTTCTGTAGTTTTATCCATTTACCTGTGAATTTAATGATTTCATTATTTTAACAGCTAAGTAGTACTCCATTGTGTAAATAAATGTACCACATTTTCTTTATCCCATTCATTTGTTCAGGGAGATCGAGGTTGTTCCCAGTTACTGGCTACTATGAGCAGAGCAGCAGTGAACATGGTTGAGCAACTGTCTCTGTAATAGGATGAAGCATCCTTTGGGTACATGCTCAACAGTGGTATAGCTGGATCTTGAGGTAGATCAATTCCCATCTTCTGAGGAACCACCACACTGATTTCCATAGTGGCTGTATAAGTTTGCACTCCCACCAGCAATGGATGAGTGTTCTCCTTACTAAACATCCTCACCAGCATGAGCTGTTATTTATTTTATTGATCTTAGTTGTTCTGATGGATGTAAGAGAAAAATCTTCAAGTAGTTTTGATTTGCATTTCCCTGACGACTATGGATATTGTATATTTTCTTTAAGTGTTTCTCAGCCTTTTGAGTTTCTTCTTTTGAGAATTCTGTGTTTAGATGTGTACCCCATTTTTAATTGGGTTGCTTTCTTGATGTCTAGTTTTTTTTTTTTAGTTCCTTATATATTTTGGATATTAACCCTCTATCAGATGTGTAGTTGGTAAAAATCTTTTCCCATTGCGTAGGCTGATGCTTTGTCAGAATGATGGTGTCTTTTGCTATGTAGAAGGTTTTCAGTTTTATGAGGTCCCAGTGATTAAATGTTGATCTCTGTGCCTGTGCGAACAGTGTCCTGTTTAAAAAGTGTCTTTTCTTGTGCCAATGAGTTCAAGACTATTCTCCACTTTGTCTTCTATCAGGTTCAGTGTGTCTGGTTTCATGTTGAAGTCTTTAATACACCTGGAGTTTTGGTCAGGATGGTAAGTATGAATCTATTTGTATCCTACATGCAGCCATCCTGTTTGATCAGCACCATTTGTTGAAGATGCTGTCTTTTTTCCAGTGTGTATTTCTGGCTTCTTTATCAAAAATCAGATAAAGATAAAGATGTGTGGATTTATTTCTTGGTCTTTAATTCAATTCCATTGATCAACATGTCTGTTTTTGTGTCAATACCATGCTGTTTTTATTATTATACCTCTGTAATACAGTTTAAGATCAGAGATGGTGATACCTCCAACTATTCTTTTATTATTCAGGATTTTTTAAGGTATCATGATTTTTATTTTATTTATTTATTAGTGTGTGTGTGTGTGTGTGTGTGTGTGTGTGTGTTTCCATATGAAGCTGAAAACTATCTTTTCAAGATCTGTGAAGAATTGTGTTGGAATTTTGATGAGGGAAATTCCCATTGAATCTGTAGATTGCTTTTGGTAGGATGGCCATTTTTATTATATTAATCCTACTGATCCATGCACATGGGATCATCTTCTGTTATCTCCTTCAACGTCTTAA
Source organism: Peromyscus aztecus (assembly GCA_902168405.1). Lineage (NCBI taxonomy): Eukaryota > Metazoa > Chordata > Mammalia > Rodentia > Cricetidae > Peromyscus > Peromyscus aztecus. The sequence goes on along the minus strand of CABHPQ010076387.1, from coordinate 16,423 downwards.
AGTTTTTATCATACAAGTCTTCCATTTGTTTGGCTAAGCTATTTTATATTATTTGAGGCTATTGTGAAATGTGTTGTTTCCCTGATTTTTTTTCCCTCAACCCATTTATTCTAAGAGGGCTACTGATTTTTTTTTTTCAGTTAATTTTGTATCCAGCTACTTTGCTGAAAGTGTTTATCAGCTGTAGGAATTTCCTGGTAAAATGTTTAGGATCATTTCTATACAGTATCACATCATTTGTAAATAAAGATATTTTAATTTTTCCTCTTTTATTTGCGCCTCCTTGAGCTCCTTCAGTTGACTTATTTATTACTTAACCTAAGACTTCAAGTACTACATTGAATAGGTGTGGAGGGAGTAGACAACCTTGTCTTGTTTCTGATTTTAGTGGAATTTCATTGAGTTTCTCTCATTTAAGTTGATGTTGGTTATGTGCTTACTGAGTGACATTTTAACATATTGTTGAATTTTGTTTGATAATATTTTATTGAAAAATTTTACATCTATGTTCACTGAAGAAATTGGCCTAGACTTTGTTTTCTTAAGTGGCCAATGGAAGGCAAAGGCCACGGTGCTGGTCAGAGCCTAAGAGCACCAGATAGTCAGATCTAGTAGTAGACAGCAAGCCACAGTGTGGCTGTGTTCCCCCGGGGCCTGAAGTGGGCCAATCAGCATAAGCTGGCCTCACTATGACAATCTGGGATGGGGAGATGTGCAATGACTCTGTGGTGTCAGCAATATCCCAGAATGAGGAAGCAAGATGGCTCATGGAAAATGACAGAGGACTTCTGAGGGAGAGAGAGAGTATTATGTCTCTTTCATATAGCTGTAACAACAGAGCTCTTTCAACAAACAATTGTTATAAGTGACAGAATCTCTTCATGCTGCATTGGACTTTATTAACATTTCTTTTTTAATACTCTTTAGCTGCCCAAGACTTCTCTGATTGGATGGTAGTAGCCTTCAGAGGTCTTGCTCATCTGCTGTTAAAAAAAAAAAAGCCTCATTATACAATGTTAATCTCGAGTGTTTTACATATTTTTGAAAATCACTGGAAAGGATAGAAAACAAAAAAACCAGAGGCTAAAGAGTTTCACTGAAGGCACCCTGACTAGATGGAAATGGCTTTCCTTAGAGCCAAAAGATTGTTGAATCAAAATCCTAGTGCCTGGGACTGGCCTATTCCCCTATAAGTTTTTTTCCAGGAAGATACCCTAGGCCTCCTCAAAGGCTATTGTCAATACTTTTGGTGTCATACCAGAAGTAGATGGTTAGTGTCTGTTTCTGAGACAGTGAGAAACCACACACTTTGCCTGCAGAACAGGTAGAAATGAAGTTGGAAGCTCCCCCCCGCGATGACTGGCTTTTGTAATGCCCACAGGCAACTTGCAGGCTGCAGGATGAGAACCGCCACTGACAGCCCTGCTGCTTATGGCTCCTGTGGGCTGTGCTATCAAAATGCTGGGCAAGATGGACCAAGTGGGATGATAGTGGCATGACTGTTCCAAGTGCAACCACCTGCCTTCTGATGGGATTTAAGGCTGGCTCCAGAGGAGGGAACTCATGTCTACTGCTGTAAACCAAGCAAAGACCTGTGGCTTGGGAGGACACAGGCTCCAGAAGGCAGCCTACTCTCTGCTGTTGTCTTGTTAAAATGGACACCAAACTGCCTTCTAAACATTGGTCTTCTGGGGCTACTGGGGCTGTCACATGAGGTCGTGGAGGGAAAATTCCTTTTTGAAGTGAATGGTGGTTACTGCAGCAATTCATAACCTGTCAGTTTGCCAAGAATAAGAGGTTGCTGCTGTGACAGAGCCCGATTCTCAGCCATACACAGAGGGAAATAATCAGACACCTTTATCATCCCCACCAAGGTCCAGGGACCATTTCAGAAGACTCTCAGATATTTTCTCGAAGTTGAAACATTTCCTCCTATAAAGGAGGAAGGAAGCTCTCAGATTCAAGAAGCTGATGCAACTTTTAAGACTCAGGAAACTAGCAAAACTTAGAAGGCTAAGGAGGCTCGGAAAGTGAGGAGATTCCCAGGGACCTTCCCAAAGAGTAAAACGTATCCCTTCCCAAAGGTTCTGGAGTTTGCGATCTCCAGGAAAAGATCCCCAAACAAAGCAAGATTTAAAAGATTAAAAAAACAAGGTTATTTTACTCATAGCAATATTGTGGCTGATAGATTCACAACATGCCTCCATGGTTGGGCATGTCCGTTGGACCTAGACACTTCTGCCTAGCCAGTTCCGGGTCAAAATAGCCATTTCTGGGCCAAGGCGTCTTGCGTGACCAGGACCCTGTGGCTTTTCATGGTTGCGTAAGACGCACAATGCAACCATGTGATCTACGCACATGTGTGGAGTAGCCACATGGACCTGTGTACGCCTGCGCCACCCAGCCTTTATAAGCCGGCGCCATATTCCCGGCTTCTTTCTTCTTCTTCTCCACACACGTGTCTCTTCCGCAGGCCTGAGCACACTTGTCTGTCTCTCTTAATAAAACTCTTGTTAGTGGATTCTGTTGTGTTTCGTGACATTTCCTCGTGCCGAATAACTAACAGTGGCAAGCCTCCTTTGCCAACCTGAGAGCTGCTGCACAAGGGGAAGACAGTGGCTGGAGATTTTAAAGGGACGAACCACAGTGTCTTAATTCTGGGGATTTTTGGTACGTGAGACATTATCATGGTTTTTTTGTTGTTGTTTTTTTGTTTTTGCTTTTTTTTTCTTTTTCTGAGCAAGCAGCAGTTAAATGAGATTACAGACACAGAACATCTGGTTAATAATCTAGATAGCAATTATACAATAAGGGGAAATGAGCCAGGTGCCTCTGAGATCAGTCTCTTCTCTAGATTGCTGTCAAGGCTCAACTGCTGATGAAGCTGACCTTAGTTTAGGCTGGTGGTCTAGACATCCTGGGGTTAACAGTTCCTAGGCTAAGAATTAAGGTCTTGGCCTACACCTAGGTTTTTCTTTTTTTACACAGTAACTCGGTTTGAAACTCAGTTTGAAATAGAGCTAGTTTTAACCATTATATTTCCCCCGCTGACTTTAGGAGAATGAGTGGAATCTGGGGAATTTCATTTTAAGGTCCCCAGACTCCATAGTGTTTGACATTGATGCCCGTGAATGAGCATTAGGATGCACACACAGTCAGTGGGACACTGCAGAAAAACATCTGCTCTACCTAGGTAAAATCTGATAACCAGAAAGTAAGCCATCCAACCAGAACCCAGCCTCCCAAACTTGAGTAGCCCTTTCTGTAAGATTTTTTAACTCTTTGATTTTTAACAGGCATTTGTGATACTGAAGGGGCCTGGAGGCCAGCCTGGGCCCTGTGCCAATAAGCACCACAGGTAGCCATTTGTCCCTTTTGTCAGAGAGAAGGGGAACAATTACCTGTTACTGAGGAGAACTAGGTTCCTTTGGACCTAACAGCCCAGCACTTTGTGGAGGATGAGGGATGACCTCTGTAACTGCTTCTCAGCTGGAAGTAGGATGTTGTTGTCAGCGCCCAGAAAGGCTGGAATGCTGGTCAAAGGCTGGGAAAGGCCAGAGCACCTCAGGTTCACTGCCCAGGTTCTGGGTGGGGCTAGAGAAATGCAAGCAGCTTTGGAGCAGTCTGGAATGTGAGCCCAAAGCAGAGGCCAAGGCTGGTAGGAAATTCTGTCAGAAGTATCTTCTTCGCTGACAAAGCCTGAAGAGATAACGAGCCATCACATAGGATGGACTGGTTTAAATCTGCTTTCAGAAAGTTCAGGGCTTGTGGCTGTTTTGGAATAGTTTGTAATCTGCAGCTGATTCCTAGATGTTGTCTGTCAGCTGAGTGGAAATCTGCTGGGACAGATGTAGATTAGGGACAGAAGCCAAAGTCTAGGAACTAAAAGGAAAAACTCTTACATTCAAAATATTCCCCTCAGGCAATGGGTGGGGAAGCTTAGGTTGTTGACTAACTTGATAGGAATACTCCTCTGGAATCCATTTGACCTGTGGCAGGTGGCTCCCCGAGTCGTGACTCCCTGAAGCTTACATGAATTATTTTTTTAAGTTACAAAAGAGTATTGCCATTGTTTGTAATGTACTGAAATCTTCATTGTAGCAAAAGCAGTTAACACGTGTCTGTAGACAACTGGAGCAGACTCACACCTTTGAGCCATAGCAAAAGCTTGGGGACCCCAAAATGATTCTGGGTTAAAAGCATTAATACTCTTTTCCCTGTCCAGAGAGCTGGATTTATAAATGGGGCAGAGATATTTTTAGCACCATGAGACATATTTTTAAATCATTTTCTTAGACCATTTGTCCTAGTCAGGGTTACTATTGTTGTGACCACCATGTGTAAACATCATGACCAAAGCAACTTGGGGAAGAAAGGGTTTATTTCAGCTTACAATTCCAGGTAACAATCATCACTGAGGGAAGTCAGGACAGGAACTCAAACCTGGAGCTGGTCTCAAACTCACAGAGATCCACCTGCCTTAGCCTCCCCAGTGTTGGGATTAAGGGTGTATGCCCGTCACCACTCAGCTCAAATTAGTAGTTTTTTTTTTATATATATATAAGATTAGGATTTTACAGTTTTATCCCTGTTAAGTTTAAGCCTTAAAAAAAAAATCACAATTCTTGAACTGAAGTTCTTTTAGTGTCAAAATAAAACTCTAAATCATAAATGCAGCCCACAGAGAAACTGGAAACCTTATTTTCTTAATCCTTTCATGGAGCACTATTATAGAAATTATGATTCAGTTTTTCCAAATAACTTAAGCTTAAGACAAAGATGACATACATTTTCAAGGCACTTTCAGTTAGCCTGAATAGACCTTAGGTAAGGAGAGATATTCTACAGGCTCTTTCCCAGATTGCCTGGGCCATTGTCTTGCCACATCATAAGATAGAAATAGTTTAATTTCTGGTGCCTATATCTGTGGCCCTAATTCTTTAGCGTCTCACCTTTCCCCTCACATTTCTAATTCTTCTTTTATCCCTTTCATCCTAGGTCATTCAACTATTGAACTTTTGTTAACCTTTATCTGGAATACTAAAGATCTCTGCTGTCTTAGTCTATTCAAAACCCTGGCCAGATCCTATCTCATGACATTAAACTTGTGATGCTCTTTTCTAAGTTACATTTTTCAACCAGAAGACCTAACTAGGGATGCTGGTCCCCGACAGTGATGGTCAGGATGGCATGAAAACCTGGCCGGAAGCAAGCAGCCCTAAGCCAGGAGGTGACCCGGATGGATTGATTCCACTGGACAACGTCTTTCATCCTCTTTCCAACTTAATTCTGCTTCTGGCTGCATTTTCTGCCTTGACTTTTCTAAATGGATTCCTCAGGCCTAGTCCTCGGGGTCCTAAGTTGATGTATTCTATTAGGTCAGGCATGTGTTAAGCCATAGCCCTTTATTTAAAGTGAAAACTAGAATTGGCAAAATTGCTAGAAGAATCTCTGCATATGTCAAATCCGTGAAGTTCACAGACTCAGTGAATGTTGAGGATATTCAAGGACAAACATTTTGGTTCAGTCTGTGACATTATTTTGAGATAATGCAGACACCCAGAAGACCTGTTATTTAGTCTTTTTAGGGAAAAAAAGAGCAAATCATTACTGAATATAGTGAACAAAATGTCACTTATATTGCCTTGAGTAATAAAAATTATTAAAGGTTTTTATTTACATCTCTAATTATCCAGCCCCTTTAGTGTCATTTCCCAATTTTTTTCTGGTTGCTCAAACATTATATGAAAGAACATTACAAAGGTAAAAGAGAAAATTGACTATATTTTCCCATCTATAAAGATTTTTTAATCCTTGCATATACAGCCTTAGTATCTTATTTAACAAACATATGCTGTTTTCAGTCCTATTTTTCATAAACCTTGTTTTGATGATTTTGTCCTCATCTGTTATTTTTATTCTTGGGACAAGAATTATCATACAAAAATCCGTCTTAATCCAAAATATCCTGGAGACCTGTTGTTGCCTCTTTAGTTGGTGAATACACCACGTGCTCATCTTAACCAAGATGGTGGTGACATTACATGGCTGTTGTCTAAAAACATCTGTTTTTTTCGTGCAATAACCAACTTTATTCAGCATTTCAGACAATTTGTACTCTGAGGGTTAAGAAGAATCACAGTAAAGTGTACAGGGACAAGGACAAGCCACACATGGCGAAACCATGTTTTTCCATAGGGCAGACAAACAAACAATAGCCAGTTGTAATGAATAATCCGAATAATCTGCCACACCTGGCAGGGACAGGAACACACATTCCAAGAACAATTCCATGTTCTGAAGAAACTGAGATCACAAAAATTCTTTTGTTTTCTTGAAGTTTTCTCACAAACACTCAGAATTCCTCTCACATGACTTCATTCTTGGACCATGTGCTGACATCTCCCTTACTATAATATTTAAAAATTTTATTGAACATAGATTCTTTTCTCATACAACTTATCCTGATAGTAGTTTCCCCTTCCTCTACTCCTCCCAGCTCCTCCCCACCTCCCCTCCCCTCTGGATCCACTCCCTTTCTGTCTCTCATTAGAAAAGACCAGGCTTCTAAGAGATAAGGACCAAACATGACAAAACAAAATATAATAAAACAAAAGCCATCATATTGAAGTTAGACAAGGCGACCCAACAGAAAAAAGAGTTCCAAGAGCATGCAGAGACCCACTTGTTGTCACACCCAGGAGACCCATAGAAACACTAAGCTAAAAGCTCTAATACACATGCAGGGGTCCTGGAACAGGCATATCGTCCCTGTGCTTGCTGCTTCAGTCTCTGTGAGTTCATACGTACCTGCTTAGTTGATTCAGAGGGCTCCTTCTCTCTCAAGTAATGTCTAGATGTGGGTCTTTGCATCTGTTTCCATCTGCTGCTGAAGGAAGGTTCTCTGATGATGATGGGGTAAAGCATTCATCTATGAGTATAGCAGAATGTCATGAGGAGTCATTTTATTAACACTTTTTTTTTTTAAAGACCAGAAGTGTTTTTAAGACCAGAAGTCTCTGGTTCTTATTTACCCAAGTAGTGTTGGGTATGGGTTCTGTCTCATAGAATAGGCCTTAAGTCAATCGACATTGGTTGGCTATTCCCACAAGATCTGTGCCACGTTGCCCTAGTGTATTTTGCAGGCAGGGCAGATTGTAGGTCAAAGGTTTTGTGGTTGAGCTGATGTTTATGTTTCTCTTTTGGTAGCTTGCAGAGTAACTTCCCATATCAAAGAAACTAGAATGTAGGGGTGAAGGCTCCATGCAGGCACCAGCTGGTATTCTCCATGTTCAATGAGTTGTGTGGGTGTTGTCCTTGGCAATGGGGACCCCACTGTCAGTTTGCAGAGAGCAACCCATTTTCTTAGCAATAGCCTGGGTTGTTTGGGGATTTCCATGGGACCCCTCTTGACCAACAACTCAACTGAATGAAAGCCAATCCCACTATTAGAAGCTTTGTTTGGAAACAAGAAGTAACCAGTTGAGACTCCGTATCTTCCATTATTAACATACCTCATTAGAATCATCTTCACATAGTTTAGGAAGTTTCCACTGCACTAGGTTTCCATATCATTCCTCAAATGTCCCCTCGATTCCAGATGTCTCTCCCTGCATTCTCTCCTTCTACCTTATCTCTCCTTTCCCTCCTCATCTGATCGTCCCATTCCTGTCCCCACCCCCACCCCCAGTCCATCTGTAAAATCTGTTCTATTTTCCCCTCCAGGGAGATCCATTTGTCCCCCTAGAACATTCCTCTATACCTAACCTCTCTGGGTCTACAGATTGTAGCTTGGTTACCATTTATTTAACAGCTAATATTCACATAATGGAATACCATATTATCTTTCTGAGACTGGGCTACCTTACTCAGGATATTTTTAGTTCCGTCCATTTGCCTGCAAATTTCATGATGTTATTTTTTTTAATAGCTGAGTAATACTCCATTGTGTAAATGTACCACACTTTCATTATCCATTCTCCAGTTGAGGGATATATAGGTTATTTCCAATTTCTGGCTATTACAAATAGAGCAGCACTGAACATAGTTGAACAAGCATCCCTGTAGTAGGATGGAGCATCCTTTGAGTGTATGCCTAAGAGAGGTATAGCTAGATCTTGAGGTAGATCGATTCCCAACTTTCTGAGGAACTGCCATATTGATTTCCATAATGGCTGTAAAGTTTTCTCTCCCACCAGCAATGGATGAATGTTCCTTATTCCACATCCTCACCAGTATGTGCTGTTATTTGTGTTATTGATCTTAACCATTCTGACAGGTATGGATGGAATCTCAAAGCAATTTCGATTTGCATTTCCCTGATGGCGAACAATATTGAACATTTCTTTAAATGAAAAACATTTATTTTTCAAACAAGAGTTGAATCCCAGTTGTATACACAGTATGCTGTAGTAAATTAAGATTACCTATGTATAGATTTTCAATTATCAACCCTTTTGTTTTTTGTTTTTTCAGTTTTTTGAGACATGGTTTCTCTGTGTAACAGCCCTAGCTGTCCTGGAGCTAGCTCTGTAGACCAGGCTGGCCTCAAACTCACAAGAGATCTGCCTGCCTCTGCCTCCCAAGTGCTGGGATTAAAGGCATGCACCACTGTAGCCAGAAGTTTTCTCCATCCTGCCTGGTCCTGCCAGGCACCACATTCCTCTGGCCTGGCTGTTCCACAGCTGCTTATAAAATAATCACTCAGAAGCTTATATTAATTATAACTGCTCAGCCATTAGCCCAGGCTTATTACTGACTAGCTCTTACATCTTGCTCCCATTTGGGGGCCTATCCCAGGCTAGTGACTGTTAATTTGTGGCAGCCATGATCTCAGGTTCCCTAGACTTCTAAGTCCACTAGGGCCCCTCCCAGCTGTGGGCTCCCTGGGCTCCTAAGTCTTGGGGCTTCTCCCAGACCCCTGGCCCCAAGTCTAGGGTCTCTCAGGGATCTTGCTAGGGTCTCCAAAATATTACAGAGTTTGAGACCATCAGGGAAAGATCCTCAAACAAAACAAAACTTAAATTTAAAAGATAAAAATAAGTTTATTTTACTTACACCAATGTTGTGACAGCCTTCTTTGCCAATCTGGAAGCTGCTGCAAAAGGGCAAGATAGTGGCTGGAGGGACAACATCCTACATGAGGCATTATCATGTTTGTTTATTTATGTTTTTGTTTTTGTTTTTCTGAGCAAGCAGATGAAATGGTTAACATTACATTTAAGGTTTTAACTACTATGCTTAAGATATATATCTCAATGCCCTCTAGCACGCAAACCACCAGCTTGTATAGGCTACAACCTGTCAGCCTGCTTTCCCTTTTGCCCAGACATGTGGACTGTTCTTAAATTGACTGATCTTATCAAATTTGCTGTTCTTGCAAGAGAGTGAGTCATAAGACTAACTGCTATTTCTGCTTTTGTAATCAAACTTATACTCTGCCCCAAAAGACAACTGCAAGACCCCAAATTGTGACTTTGTGGTTGTTTTCTCCTTTATAAGCCCTGGACTGATATGGCTAGATGATGCATCTTGGGAGGACTCTCAGGCACAATCCTGGTGCCAGGTGCCTGGTGCCCATATAGAAATAAAAAGCCTCTTCTTATTAAAATCTATTCGTGGTCATGGTGAATCTCTGCACAACCCCAGACTCACAACAAAATGAGATTACAGAAGCATTAATATTTTAGATAACAATTACACAATAAGGAAAAGAGCTGGGTGGCTCTGGGATCAGTCTCCTCTTTAGACTGCTGTCAGTAACGAAGAGCTAAGGAGGCTGAATGTAGGGTCAGGGTCTAGCCATCCCATGGTTAACAATTCTTAGACTAAGAATAAGGTCCTGTGGACTCCTGGGTTTGTTTATTTACTTAACACAGTGACTTAGTTTGAAACTCAGTTTGAAATGGAGGTAATTCTTAACCATTACAATAAAAGTGGTCAGCAATTGCTGAGGAGAAGATTCTTCCGTGGAACTACAAGCTGGGTAGTGAACTCCAGGGATCTAGCTTTGATCTCTCACCCATGTTATGGTGAGCATTCAGTGACACAGGTACCATGAAGTCACTCATGCTCCTCCAACCCCTCAAACATGTTCCTGTAAGTGGGGGGAGGAGGTTAGGGGTACCCTATCTGAGGTGCATAGATATTTGTTTATATTTCCCCGGGAAACACGTAAGATGTGGCTTTCTCAGGGGGAAAGAACAGTGGGAAAGGATATATTTATTTATTTTATTATTATTATTATATTTTTTAAGGCGGGGCTTCGTGCAGTCCAGGCTGGTGTGGAATTTTTAGTATAGCCCAGGAGGACCTTGAATTCCTGATCCTCCTGTCTCTATCTCCTGAGTGCTGAGATTACAGGTTTGTGCCATCATACCTGGATTTTTATGGTACTAGAGATGGGATCCAGAGTTTCACACATGCTAGGCAAGCATTCTACTTACCATAGCTACAGCCTCAACTCTGAGAATCCCCGATCTGACATGCTGGATTAAGGAGGAAGACGAATCAAGAAACAAATTTGGATACCCGATAATGGTGCTACTTTAATCAAATGAGGATCCAGGAAAATCGTCCAGGTTTATGGGAAACTACTGAGACTGGCTTTTGCATGTAAATCTTCAGATGACCCGGTAAATGTCCATAGGAGAAAATGCAGGCGTGACCTGGCGGCCAGCTTACTTGACTCCTTGCACTTCTAAATAAGAAGCGTGGCACACCGTACCCCAGAAGTCAGAAGAGTGAATTCTGAAATAGCATGAGAAGCCAGTAGTTGGCCTGCAGACAAATCTGCGCTCTCCACTCTCCTTTAACATGCTGCTTCTGCAGAGAGACCCCGGGGGTATCAATACTCACAATCCAATTGGAAGTAATGCGCTAACCAATCACAGTTGATAGGCTCCCACTGTATAAGTGGTTGTTCATGTGCAATAAAGCAGATGCTGTTCCCTAAAATCATCTCCAGAGTGGTTTATCTCCATGCCCTTTACTGACACATGGGCATTGTGGTCTTGCCAGGAGACACCCCAGTAATGATGGCAAATGTCTTCATCTACCAAACGGCAAGGATATAATATCTATCAAATCAGGTTGACTCATTAATAATCGGCTGATTACATGTGAATACATTTTGATAATGGATCAGTGTCAGGTACGTGGTAGTATCACTCCTGCATGCATTTTGTGATCTATAAGAAGGAGCTAGAGGAGAGACTGAAGACACTGTCTGCACTTGCGTGGAACAGCACCATCCATCAGTTCAGCCAGACAGGAGGCACTGGAGGAAAATGCTCCCGAGAATGAAAGATGTAGATAGTCAAGGAAGAAATATAAGACAGCAGATCATCAATTAGGAGTACATCACAGCTGCTTCTAAGAATAATAAATTGTCCAAGTGTTCCATCAAGTGAAGCAGCAAGACAGGGGTACAATGAGATTTTGGAAAAACACTTGTTGAATAATTCAACTAAACAATTAGCCACAGCATTCACTGTAGATTAGAAATCATCTCCAGAACCCATCCTGGTGTGGAACACGTACTGCATAGATGCAAATTTTCTGTTGCATTTTGATTTTCATCTACAGACAAACCTAAGGTTAAAATATAATCCTTTCTTATAAAGGCAATTGCTAGTTCAAACATACAAATGAGCACAGGGCTACTAAAGTCTTGATCACGTGTGTGGAAACTGCTGGTATATTTAGCCATCTGACTGAGGCAATGATATCTGGGCATAAAAGGTGACCTCTCGGTGCATGCGTTCCTCCTGGAATCAGTAGGCAATGGTGGATTGTTCATTTGTTTTGCCTCTGGGAACTAAGCAAATAACCTGTCTTTAAACCTCATTAAGGCTTAGTGAAATCCATACATATCTATGAAATATGTTCCAGGTTGTGGCAGAATGGTAGCTCCTGGTCTCTTTCCTATGATAGCTCATGACAGACACCTGTAAGCAAGTTCTCTGAAAAGTGAACGAGTGCTCAGAATTATGACACGCAAGGTCAGCATGGGGAAGGGGCCTAAGAACAATAGGTAGCAGTAGAATTAAAATGTGGAGATTCATGTCGCAGTTTGAAGTTATTTAAATCTGGCAAATCTGATACTGAAGTCACCATCACCTCTTAAAAAGTCCCTTGGTTGAACATAGGGTAGAAATCTTCCCCTTGGTTGTCTTGTGACCATAATATTGTAACTCTGCCTACTGAGAGGCAGGATCTATTTCTGTCTCTGGTGTGCAGAGAGATCTCATAACTTGCTTTGATATATAAAATGTTGTGTATATGACCTTGTGTGACTCCCGTGGCTATGGCTTAAGACATCCAACTGCTTCTGCCTGTACCCTCCTGGATGTGCCCCATAGCTAAGCAACTTAACCCACGGGAGGATGAGAGGCTTCACACTGCTCATAGATGTGTGGGTGAGGCTACCTGTGACCTTCAGCTCAGCTGATTCTCCAGTTGAGGGAATTACAACCTACTACAGGACAAATTTCTGAGATGAGTCAATGTTTAAAGATGCAGGCTCACTTTAGCTCACAGTTTTGGGACTCTCCATATATGGTCAACTGGTCCCATTGCCTTGGTGCCCATGTCAAGGCAGTAGTACATCACATTGCATTGGGGAAGAGAAAAAATCATTCACATCATGACTTGGAAAAAAAAAATCACTATTGGTACAGGCTGCGGAGCAAGCCTTTTACATGCATTGCAGATCCAAACCATAGCAGAAACAAAGCCTAAAACATTTACTATCTAGTCCTTTAGAGAAAACTTTCCCAACTATAACTCGAATTTCAAAAGGTCTTATTAATAAAAAAAAAAACAACTTGGGGCCAGATATTGGGGTGAGTGCTGAAAGATCAGAGAAGCAGAACAAGCCACACAGCTAACCTCACCTTGCCAACTTCTCAGCTGATCCTGTTTCTGCAAACTGGAAACCTCTGAGTCTTCATCTGAATGGATCTCAGCTGAACTGCTGCTAAATGCCTAAAAACTTAAAGGCCTCTAGTTCCTGGTCCTCACAACTTATATACCTTTCTGCTTCTTACTATCACCTTCTGGGATTAAAGGCGTGTGTCTTTCCCAAACAAGACACGAGATCTCAAGTGCTGGGATTTAAAGGTGTGTATCACCGTGACTGGCCGTTTCCAGTGTGGCCTTGAACTCACAGCGATCCAAATGGATCTCTGACTTGGAATGCTAGGATTAAAGGCATGTGCTACCACAGCCTAACCTCTATATACTGGTTGTTCTGTTCTCTGACCCCCAGATAAGTTTATTGGGATGCATAATAGATCAACCACATTTCCCCTTTTTTTGTTTAAAATAAAAAGTTATAACTAATATAAGAAAAAGTGTATACAATAAGTATATACAATATATACAGTCAAGAATTTTATTAACAGTGTCTAGTCCATTAACATTTGACAGACTCAGGCAAAAAAACTCCATTATATACATTAACAATGTCCAGTCCATGAACATTTGACAAATTCAGACAAAAATTTTCATTACTTATCCTAGTTAAAACATATATCCCAAAAGAAAGAGACTTCAATTTATTAAAAGAACCATTTGGATCTTTCCTCATATTGTATGGGGAACACCAATCTCTGGGACCCCTACATTCTATATGATGCACATAAATCAGGAAATTTAAGTAAAGTGGCTCAAAGCCCTAATAATTCTGTTCAAAAGTAAGAATTATATGGTATTCTCATGGTACCATTAGATTTTTCAGAAACTCTTTAGTTACTGACTCTGTTTACCCTTCCTGCTTCAGCAATCCTCTTCAGCCAAGAGAGCTAGTTACTGACTCTCAATATGCAGAGTTGTTTTACATATTGAAACCACTGAACTTACTCATGATAATTCAGAATTAATTTCATTATTTACACAATTATGGGAAATAGTCTGGAATAGGAATCATCCCACACATATATAGATATAACGTATCAGATCCCATATGGTTCTGTCAGGCCCTCTTGCACAAGGTAATGATAAAATTGATCAGCTATTAGTAGGAAATGTGCTGAAAACCTCAGAATTTCATAAGAAACGTCCTGTTAATAGCAAGGGTTTGAAAAAGGAATTTTCTATCACTTGGCAATAAGCCAAGGAAATGATAAGGAAATGTCCTACTTGTTCTTTGTAAAACCAAACTCCACTACTGGCAGGAATTAGCCCAAAGCGTACTCAAAGAAATGAAATTTGGCAAATGTATGTGTTTCATTTTGTGGAGTTTGGAAAATTAAAATATGTACACCATACCATAGATATATAGTCAAGATTTCAATGGGAAACTACTTTGAGTTCTGAAAAGGCTGATTCTGTAATTATACGTCTATTAGAAGTTGTGGCCATCATGGGAACACTTATACAAATTAAGACTGACAATGCTCCAGCATGTGTCTCTAGTGAAACGAAACAGTTTTTAACTTATTACAATATAAAACACATTGCAGGCATATCACATAATCCTACAGGTCAAGCAGTTATAGAAAGATCTAACTGCACTTTAAATGTCTAGTAGACAAAAAGGGATACTAATGATCCCTAGAGACAGATTACACAATGCTTTATTACCTTGAAAATTTAAATGCTGACGAGAAAGGAAGAACAGCTATGGAGGGACACTGGATAGCAGGACAATCTTCTGAATGAAATCAGCCGGCATTTAAGGATGTGCTGACCTCAGAATGGAAACCGGGATATGTGTTCCGCTGGGGAAGAGGTTTTGCTTTTGTTTCCACAGGAGAAGAAAAGCTATGGATAGCATCAAATTGATAAAGATTAGATTTGAACAGGAGAGACCTCCTGATAAGGAAAGGTGATAAAAGGGGAAACTCACCAATTTGGGTTGGGGCAGGGTTTTGTTTTTGTCTTTCCAGGAAAATAAAAACATCTAAAGACCTTTGGACAAGTGAAGCACTAAAAGAAGACAAGAGAACCATCCAGAAAAAATTATCAAGAAAAGGAGTAATCCGGCCTAATGGAATAAAATACTTCCTATAGGTAAAATTTCATAAACCTTCCAAAATGTCTCTTTTTTTCTGGTTTCTACAGACATGTTAAACAGTCTTTATGTAGTCCTTATCTACACATTAGTCTTAAGTACTGTCTTTTATTGAAGGAATTTAAAACACTGTCCTCCAAAGAATTTTCAAAATCTTCGTTTGACGTATTACCTATTAACCACTAAAGAGAAATACTCTCCACCCTTGTTTATAATGGAAAAAAATGGAGAACACTTCTCCTTACTTCAGTGGCATTAGTTTTGAGACAACTGAGATTGTGTTTAAGATTTCATATTCTCCCCCACGGGAACCACCATGGAATGCACGAAGGAGTCCTACCATTGCATCAGACCTCTGCTTCAAGAACGTTCCAGCTTAAATTCTAGACCTAAAGGTAAGTTAAATCATGCTGGGGGTGGGGGTGGAGCAAAACGTGAGACAAACTGAGCAACTTCCAAAAGTACTGCAATGACAGAAAACACAGGTTGTGCTGTGTCAATATTCTACACAGATTCATAGAGGCAACATTCCAACCTTTATTAGATCACCTTTCTAGGAAATCAGTGTGACTTTTTGACAACTGGGAAAACTTGAATATGGTGTCCATACTAGGAGACGTTATAGAATTCTAGTTTCTCAGAAGTAAACGGCCAATCTGCTTGTGTAGAAGTCATTGGTTTAGGAAATGTAATCTGAAGTATCCAGGAAAAACTGGGAAAGCCATTCTTGTAGATTGCTAAGTTGTTGAATTTTGCATGCATGTATGCAGGTGTGCACTGAAGGATTCTTCCCTTCGCGGTGGCGTGAGGCCAAGCTGTTTACAGTCCTAATGCCAAGAGACCAGAAGGAGACTCTGTTTTCAGATGACACTCTTGACAGGGGCCTTTGGCCAAAAAACAGGGAATTTTATTTTGGAATGGAACTACCTCCACCTAAGGTCCGGGATAAGCAGGGCCAGTACAGTAACGCCCAGCTATCATGACCCCTTCCTTCTCCTCTCCTCCCCTTCCATCTCCTCCCCTTCTCTCCCCCAGGGAAGCACCATTTGGGCGGGGCTGGCCAAGTGTCTACAGGAATGGACTGTTTCTACAAGCAGTTGGGGGTGAGGGGGTGCGGGTCGGGCGCCAGCGACTGACTTCCCTGAGCCTCCCACCCACACAGACCTAAGGAACCTTTCATTCCCTGCCCCCGGGTAAGGAGAACCGGCCCTCGGGAGAGAGCGAGGCATTCCTGCCCGGACTTCCTTCTCTGCAGACGAGCCCTGTGATGAAATCCTGCCCCTTGGGCTAAGGCATGGAGGCGGCTTGTGGCCGAGGGCACGTGCGTGGCGAAGAGCAGGGGAATCTTAAGCCGACCTGCCCTTGAGCCCGGAGCCCGCGGCGGGAGATGCCAGCGCCCGGGGCCCG
>CABHPQ010076374.1:0-28885 GCA_902168405.1 Peromyscus aztecus | reverse complement strand
ACCGTGGCCAGGCTACATCTCAAGCTGATAGCAGAGTTTAATAGCATTGTTTATGTGGTACTGGTTTTGAAGACTCAAAAGACATAAGAGTGAGGGGTTCATTGAGGCTTTTATCAAGATTCCTGAAAGCTGCCTAGGCTAAGCAATATCAGAAAAGGGGCCTTGAAAGGTCATTGTGTGAAGTTAATGTGGGTGAAGCTATTGCAATGGAAACACCGGAATTTTGGAGACACCAGGACTATGGGATGACCACCCAGGAAAGCTTTAGGCATAGGGTAGAGCTGGTCCAGACAGAGACTATGTATGTTACATGAGGCAGAGCTGGAAGGGTAGGGCTACCCATGAACATTGGAGTCTGGATGATTCCATCGTGAGCCCAAGATGATGAGTATGGAGCTGCAGGATTTGGTATTTTTCCTTGCTGTTTTTTTTTTCTTCTTCTTCTGTTGTTTAAGCCACACAGAGTATGATATTTTGCTAGGGTACTCTTGAAGACTAATATGCTGGGATGTTTTCTGACCTGTGAATTTTGGATATAATTAGATGCTCTATGAACAGTGCTCAGAAAAGTAGGTGTTAAAGAGCCTTAGTGTTACTATCAAAAAAGAATAATCACTTTATCTTTCCAGCTCCTTTGTAGGAACCTTCCTCATATTGTCCTTAAGAACTCTCCAAATCTAATTGTTGGTGTGTATACGAGATTAGAATTGAGGGTTAGCTAAGTCATTGCTTTCAACTTTGTTGTTATTTGTTAATTTCTGTATCTCTGTTTTGAGTGATGGTCTTTCAAGCATATCAGCTGTCATATTGTAGAATTTAGCTACATCCCATTGCAAAAGAATTATCCCATCTAGGCTTGTTGACTGTTTACACTTCCTCATAGTGAGAAGGGAGGTTGCCAAGACTCTCATCCAGGTATCCATCCGCTCCCTACCGCGTGTTACATGAAATGCAGCCTTAATTAAGTGAGGGAGGTGTTGGAGTATATACGATGAAGGAGACCAGGAGAGGGGGCTCCATATGGGAAGCTACAGGGAAGTCCTTATCCCTCTTTTTGCAGCCTATCATGAAAGATCATCATATCCCTGTAAGTAACCCTTCACCAATGTTCTGTAAGGAAGTCCAATAAACTCATTTATTCCTCAGAGTGAACTTTGGTGGAATTGTGCCTTGATTGTCATTGAAACCTTGAAAGATGGGATAGATGTTGCTATTTCCCCCTAGGAAATCTTTGGGCCTGTACATATTCATATAATAACAAAAATGGTAGACTTGAGAGGTGACTCTGTGGTTAAACAGCGAGCTGTAGGTACAAGGCGGGAGAGAGAAAGAGACAAAGAGAGAGACAGAGAAAGAGCCAGAGCCAGACAGAGCCAGAGACACAGAGACAGAGACAGAGAGACAAGACAGAGGCAGGAGAGAGACAAAGACAGAGAGACAGAATATAAATCTTTTTAAAAGCAACAAATGGGGCTCAAACACTGTCCCACATTCAGTTATCCGCGAGAGTAAGCTGCCTTGTTATCCTCGAGAGTAAGTAGCTTTTGTTCTGTGCTGTTTGTCTTCAGAGTACCCTGGTCCTTGGGCTTCAGGCAGTATCTTCTATATGTGTTTCCCATTAGATCCCATGTGATAAACAAAAGTGCCCAGGTTCCATTTTCTTCTGTAGTTAGCCTGGGATGGGTGTCATTGGGTCATGGAGGGAGACATGTATTTATGAATTGAAAGTTGGACTGGACAAGTGACACCAGGTTAAGTTGTTTACACTGGCTGTAGTGAAAAACTCTTCCTGGATTCCTTCTTTCACTAAAATGTCCTCATTTATAAGTAGATTAGCCAAGACTTCTGTATCTCCAATTGCCAAATGTCTAATTTCATTTAAAAAATCATATTAAAGTATTAATATTAACCAAAAATTTACAAGTAGAAAGAAAAGGTGAAGTCAGGTGCCTCTGGTTGTGTTATGAACAATATTTTATCATGTCAAATAACATTTTAGAATCACCTAGGCAAGCAAATTACTTGTCACAGGCACTTTTAATAGCTAGTATTACTTTGCTTATGAGAAGACATCACCTGTAGCTATGATGGGGAGAAGAGCCTGCCAGGTTCTTAACGTGCCTAAGCATTTATACGCCACATGGCTCAGCAATCTCACTCCTAGTAACTTACTCGTGAGAAACAAAGACTGACAGACATAGCACAACAGCTTCACATGTGTTTACAGCACTTTCATTCATAATTAACAAAAATACAAATTTCCTAGAGTTTTTCAATGAGAAAGAGGGTAAATGGTTAATATACGTAACAGAAAGATGGCAGTGGGAAGGGGCTGGCACATACAGCAAGTTGGTGAAGGAAAAGTGCCATGACAAAGGCTAGAAGACATTCTTGGAAACATAAAACCAAAGGGACATAACAGACCCAAGATTTGCCAGTGCCTAAAAGCAGTGGAGGGCGGAAATGATCTGACTGTAGTGGTGGTTTTCTGAGCTTCTACATTTAAAATTCATAGAGCTATATACCAAGTAATACATTTTACTGTTAATTTAAACATAATTCTTCAAAAAGAATTTAGCTTCAGAGGGATAGGAAAAGGCATGCCTCTTAGGATTATAGAGTCACATCATCCTCCTCCTCCTCCTCCTCCTCCTCTTTCTTCTCTCTCTTTTTTAAAACAGGATGTCTTGTGTAGCATATGCAAGCCTTGAATTCTTGATTCTCCTGCATCCCCTCTAAAGTACTGGGATTTCAGGTGTGTGACGCCATCCTTAGTTTCTTTCATGAGTATAAATGTTGGCCTGTGTGGCGTAAGTCATGAGGTTCTGAGTGTGAACTGAGATGAATGCCTGGACAGGCAGATGTCAGGAAGGCGTTTGACTCGGGTTACTGTGCATCAGGAGGGATGGACTTTCTCATGCTTTCATTTACAACAACCCCAAATCACAAGACAGACAATGAGTTAACAATCAATACCCATTTTTCAGGTCTCTAGTCTTCACTTACTAGCTTTTAATCTCTACTACATTTCAGTTAAGATGCGTCTAGGGTGTAAGACTGAGATGTCTGAGGGGGAAGTGGTTGGGTCAAAGTGGGAGTGCACCTTCCTTATACTGCACATCAGCGCTTCATATCCACCATCTGAAACCAATTTGTTGTACATAATTTACTCCATAAAGTTGCTGGAATAAACAATCCATGCAAAGCTCCTCAGATGTGAATTCAGCAGGGACTTGCCTGGCTGCATGTGATTTCAGTACTCAGCACTTTCAGATGCTATCCCACACGTGGGGTGTCATGTGGATTCTCAGAAGTGCTATTATTTATGAATTAGGATATTCTTGTGGTAGTTTGTTATCTGTGACTGATGTGACATAGTCCATGTACCCCATTCCCAAGTTGCTCTTACGGCCAGATCAACGAGTTAGTAATGGGGAACAGACATGTTCACTCTGTGTCTCTGGCTCAAATGAGCATAGTAGGATTAGGAATTGTTTGGTCAAATGTGTGACAAGTTACAACACTGTGGTTCATCATTTGCCCAGAAATGAACAGCACCTCATATGGCGTGATTTCCACAGTGATAGTTACTTACAGGGTGTGGCCCACCCGAAGTTCTGTGATGTGGATGCTGAAGCGTCTCTCACGGTTCCTCCAGCCTTTGTGCCTTATGTCTGCTGCCTGCAGCCCCATAGGTGACTGAAGATGTAGAAACAGGACAGCCTTCTCCAGACACTTCACAACCTCCCTGACATTTTTTTTTTTTTTTTGTTTTTCGAGACAGGGTTTCTCTGTGTAGCTTTGCGCCTTTCCTGGAGCTCACTTGGTAGCCCAGGCTGGCCTCGAACTCACAGAGATCCGCCTGCCTCTGCCTCCCGAGTGCTGGGATTAAAGGCATGCGCCACCAACGCCCGGCTGAAATTTTTAATACAGTCCTCAAACCACATATTCCAAAATGTACTTTGTTTCTTACAGAGAAAGGCCATGATAGACACATCCTAGGTAGTGTCTGCTTCTTCTTCTTGCCCAACTCCATGTTTCCAGTTTGTCTTCACAACTAAATCAAAGTGGTGGAACTAGAGATTTTCTTCCTGAACCTTACAGCACCATGATTCCTTTAAGATAGATGGTATAAATCATCTAGAGCATTTTAGAATACTGACCACTTCTAGAATTACACTCTGTATTTTTCCCTGTGATGAAAAGGCCTTTTTTCTGTAGGCATCTTCTCATGATGGCACAGTTTTCTCTTATGTTAATCCTTGGAGTCCATCAGCTTCCACGTTATTCAGAAATACTTTCAGAACATTTTCTAGGTATGGGGCACTGTTCTAGGTACTGAAAAAGTAAGATAAAGTCACAGGATTTGTGGAGTTGGGATGGGGGCAGGGAAGAGAACAAAAATGAAATAGAAAATTATTTCAGAACATGTGTTTTGTTGGGAAGAGTATACAACATGCAATTAAACAGTGATATGAGATGGAGAGAATGCACTAGTATAGACAGCAGATTGTCACTGAAAGAAGCAAGAAGCTCACAAAGACTGAGCAAGAAACTGATGGCTGGTTATCCATTCGGCCTCCTAGCACTTTCCATTTGGATGAATAGAAATAGAAATTACCTCTCTTGTTATTTCTCTCCTTAAAACCTTGGGAAAGGGAGTCTGCATTCCTGAAGACAGAGGGGCTTGTACTGACACCATCGTTCTGGGAAACCAGGGTGGCTTTGTCCTGCTTCTGTTTCAGGCACTGGCTGGAGTTCAGAGGAGAAAGGACTGGAGTGCTCATTCTGTCTCCAAGTCCTGCAGGTTGAGGTTCCACAGTGGCGTCTTCCTTTGACTTAAAGGCTTCATTGTTCTAGCTGTGGTGACCACTCTCTTTGTTCTTCCCTCTCTCCTGAGAGACTAGGGCAGTAATAGCTTTCTGCTGCTGCTTAGTTAGAAGGCCTGGAACCTTCAAAATTTCTAGTTCCTTAACCCCACCTTCATTTCCGTAAAGTCTCTTCAATTACCTTTTAGAGTGGGTTGTTAGGCCCCTTTGGGACCCTTGACTAGTACAGGGAAGAAGCAGTATCACATAAATTGACCAGGGCAGATATTCTTTAAAACATGTGATGATATAGATAATAAATAGACTTTATTTTATTAAAAATTACAGGAAATTTTAGGATATTAACCAGGAGAATATCATAACCTCCAAATCTCCTTTTAAAAAGATTATTGTGGCCTACCCAGCCACAAGCGGCCCCAGGTGGGTAGCCACCACTGTGATGAACAGGTATGTGGTGGAGAGATGGGAGAGCAGAAGCAGAGTGGTTCATGCACTGTGGATAAAAGTGGAACTAAAGATGCTACTGTGATGAGGAACAGGCTGATGTGGGTGGCCTGTGCTGCCACCCAGGGCCATGGTGACGTTGGGGGCCGAGCTGCAGCTGGGGTCTGTGTTAACGTCTATGGCCGTGTTAATGTCTATGGCCCCCGTCTAGGGCCATACAAATACAAATACCCTAGGTCTGGCCACCACCTGAGGCCATGCTGATGTCTGAGAGCCATGCTGATCTGAGTGGCCTGTGCTGACAACCAAAGTCATGGTGATGTCCAGGCCCAAGTTGTAGCCGAAGGCCATTTCTGGGTCTGTGACCCTACTGTAGCCAGGGTAAGTGATGATGCCCATGGCCTGTTTTACCACCAGGGGTATGGGAGAGCTGGCCCCAGTGGTCTGTGCCCCAGAGAGCTGATCCCGCACCCTTCCTGGTTGACTCAGCTGGAGAGCTGCCCTGGCTCCAGTGTCAGAACTGGCCCTAATGTCATGAGCATGGGAGAGCTGGCCTCAAGTCCTCTGGCAGCCCTGGGAAAACTGCCCTCCCCTTCTTGCTGCAGTAGGGTAGCTGGTCCTAATGGCATGGGTGCAAGAGAGCTGGTCCTGACCCTCACCTGAGGAGAGTAGCCCAGTGCAGGCCCAGCCTGACCAGCTCAGCTACTGCCCAGGCCCATATCCAGGGCTTTGAGTTGGCTCTCACTCCAACATCTACCCCATCTATGGCCCGCTGGAGTGCGTGAAGGGACCAGTTCTGCCGAACCATAGCGGAAGGATCTCCATGACTCAGGCAACAGCAGGAGATCTAAGAGGAGTTTTGGTGAGGGTCCAGTAATGATGGTGTGTACCAGAAGTCAGAGGCCTTGACCCTGATCAACAACACATTAAACAATGAACACTTGCAAGTAAAGCTGTTTGGGCAAGAGGGTAGACTGTGTGACACATTGTAGCTCCCAAGGCCACTGTGACAAATGAACATGTGATGGAGAAGCAGGAAAAATGGAGGAGCAAATGTTTGTTGTTGTTTTTTATTTTATTTATTTTATTATTTTATTTTGGTGGGGTGGGGGGAGGCTACAAAGGTAGAAGGTGGACATGGAAGGATTGGGAAAGGAATGGAATTGGGGTGCATGATGTGAAATTCCCAGAGAATCAATAAAAAATTGTAGTTGGAATTTTCTTTGGGCCACCAGCTCACAAATAATGACATGGAGACTTATTGATTATGAAAGCTTGGCCTTATCTTAGGCTTATTTTTACCTAGCTTTTATAACTTAAACCATTTCTGTTAATCTGCATTCTGTTACTTACCACCTATCCTCCTCCCTCCTTGTCTCCTCGAGTCTCTTGCACATCTAGACTCCTCTTCCTCTTTCTTTCTCTCCCTGGAAATCCCACCTATACTTCCTGCCTAGCTATTAGCTGTTCAACTTTTTACTATACCAGTCACAGCAAATACATTTTTACACAGTGTACAAATGTCTAACAACAAAAAATTATGTTAATATAAAAAAGATTATTGTGGTTGCCTGGAAAGAATATAGGTTTGAGGAATACACACCACAAAGAGAATAAATAAATATTATACAAATTTGAATATTTAATGTATTCTAGATGCTGTTTTTGGACACCTACCTACATGCATATTTGATAATCTTCATAACCACCCCAGGAGGCTATTATTCCTTTCTTTAGATGAAAAAACTGGGTACAAAATTCAGGTGACATAAATGCCACTTCCCAATTCCATTCATTTTGAATGAATATAGGACCTTGCCTTGGTCCTACAAGGCCTTGCCACTTAGTGAGCACTATAATCATATTCAAAAGTCACTTGAGGATGATGGGTAATGTGGTAACCTCAGTGACTACCGTGACCATGTGCCTATTGGCAGTACTTCTTGTGCTATGAACTACATAGACAGTGCTGCATGGGCTACTATGATGGTGACTAAAGCATTCTATAAGTCTATGGATGGTAATTTTGGCAGAAGGAGGACATGAAGGGAAGGACAAATCTATAACCAGAGTATACAATGTAGTTAAAAAAGAAAAGCACAGCTCCTTCCATGTTGAATGAGTTCCATGGAATCAACCAGTCACCAATGGGATGGCTGAGCACTGAAGGAATAGTGTCACTTTGGGGATGCAATGTAGGTCTTGTCTCTGCTGTTGGATGACTGGGGACTTAGCAATGATCATAGTTAGGTTAGTCTTGCTGAGTGTAAATCCATGTTATGTCCAGAATAGCCACCATTGCCATCACTGTGGGTTCTCTATACATGAGCACACTGGGCAATGAGAGGGGTAGCTGGGGGAAGATACTGATTGGTATTCACAAGCAGTCAATCTTATCTACTTAATAATAAGCCATTCTCTACAGTCACCCTTTTGTGTACATTCACATAGGTACATATATTTTCACTATTTTTTGTTTTGTTTGAAGAGGTATATCCTGTTTCTTTTTTAATTTATTAAAGCATTTTAAATTGTGTGTGTGTGTGTGTGTGTGTGTGTGTGTGTGTGTGTGTGTAGAGCATGCATGCCACTGCACAAATATAGAAGTCAGAGGACAAATTTTGGGAGTCTATCCTTCCACCATGGGATCTGGTGACTAAATTTAGGTAGTCAGGTTTTTGTGTCAAATACTTTTATCCTCTGAGACACTGTGCTATCCTCTCCTCATGATTTTTTTCAACATTCCTTTTCAAAGTTGTTACTTTTAAATTTATGTCTTACTTTTACTGTGTGTATATGCCACATGTATGTGGGAACCAGGAGAAGCTATTGTATTCCCTAGAGATGAAGGTATAGATATTAGGGAGTCAGTCCATGTGGGTGCTGAGAACTGAACTTGGATCCGCTGGAAGAGTAGAAAATTATCTTAACCGTGGAGCCATTTCTCCAGCCTTCAACAGTTTTTCAGTCCTGTCCATTCAGCCAAACCATTAGCCACAGCCAATAATTGGCTACAATCACACATCTGGTCATTTCTCTATCTAAGCAAAGTACACAGCAAGTGAGTATACTGATCTGAGTTCTGCCCATTGGGAAGATTGCTTTCCACCATTGTCACAAGGATGTTCAGCAAGAGGCACTAAATAAAGGGCAGGAGGAACATTCCTAAGTGAGGAATATATTCTCCACTCCCAAGCCTAAAGAGGATCACTAGGCATTGTGTCTCTCTCTTAATTGTGGGATGGACCAGATGTTTTGACTTAAATTTCATCTTAGAAGGGTGTCTCAATATGCCCCAATGACTCTGGACTCTTAGAAATTTCCCTGAGGTAGAACCCTGCTGTGGGATGTTCTGTATGTTAAATGTGTTGCTCTGATTGGTTAATAAATAAAACACTGATTGGCCAGTAGCCAGGCAGGAAGTATAGGTGGGACAAGGAGAGGAGAATTCTGGGAAGTGGAAGGCTGAGTCAGAGAAACTGCCAGCCGCCGCCATGACAAGTGAGATGTAAGGTACCGGTAAGCCATGAGCCACGTGGCAACAACTTATAGATTAATAGAAATGGGTTAATTTAAGATATAAGAACTAGATAACAAGAAGCCTGCTGCGGCCATACAGTTTGTAAGCAATATAAGTCTCTGTGTGTTTACTTGGTTGGGTCTGAGCGACTGTGGGACTGGCGGGTGAGAGAGATTTGTCCTGACTGTGGGTCAGGAAGGAAAACTCTAGCTACAGAAACCCTGTGACTTCTCACTGCATTTACTTTCTACCTTCTGAAATACAAATGTCTTAGCAATGAGCATGCAATGGTTGCTACATATCACTCACTAGGTCTATTATCACCATATTATCAATGTAATGGTTGAGTATCCTATCTTGTGGAATGGATATGTGACCAAAGTACTTATCAGCCAGATTATAACAAAGGTCTGAAGAGTTGATATAGCTCTGAGAAGGGATGGTGAAGGTAGATTGATAACCTTGTCACCTAAAAGCAACTGCTCCTGGCAGACTTTACTAACAAGTATCTGGAGAAAATAATTTGAAAACCAGTAACTGCATACCCAGCAGGAAATGCTTTAATTTGCTCACACATTGAAACCACATCTGGTACAGCAGTTGCAATTATCATCATCATCTGGTCAAGTTTATAGTCCACTGTCATTCTCCAAGATGTGTCTAGCATGTGTATGACATAGGTGTAGTCATACAACCAGCTGCTACTTACTTTTATATGATAATCTTCCACTCATTAAAGCACACTTCTTTCAAGATGGTTCCTCCTCTGAAAATTATCCATTCAACAGGAAAGAGAAGGATTTTAGTTTGTTCCCTTCACAACTACACAGGTTCCATTTGGAAGTGAGTTTTTTGCTTACTACTGCATCCGAAGTTTCTAGAATAGTACATGGAACTCACATACATTCAATAAAACTTCTTAAATTCATTATTAAGTGGAGATAAAGGATTTGATCAAGCCACCTTGACCTTCCAATTGAAAAATGCTGGAAATACAAATGAATTTAGAGTAATTTAAAGCAGATTTTTACTATAGTGACCACTTTGTAGCTTTTTTTCAAACAGTGTTTATTTTAGTGGCACTCATAGGAAAGAATTACTAGCCAAATAATTCCTATCATAGTTAAAACCATATAAACCTAAAAGTTTATACTAAACAAAGAAAGAAATGTACTCAGTTTCCTCTCAGGAAATGAAGGTGATTAGCAACATTTAAATTGTTTTATTTAGTACTATATCCTATCAGGAAGGTACAATACACTATAGGGACACACAAGGAACTAGATTAATGTCTCCAATTGTAATAATAAATCCACAAGAGTGCTAATGATAGGTGTTTTAGCATCTTGGGACTTCTGTTTAAAGAAAACATTTCTCTTAAGGTTAAATTAAGATCAAATAAACACATCACAGCAAGTCTAACTCGAGGTGTTTGCTGATGGTTGTTTAGATGCTGAAGGCAATGCATTAGGGACTGATGGTGACTGAGTCTTATCCAATCAGTTCCTGATGCAGTATCTGCGACATCAAAAACTGTGACGACTATGCTGAACACTGCCTATTTCCCAACACAGCAACTTGTTCTCTTTTGTTCTTTCATTTGTGGTTAGGAGAGTCTTTATGAAGGCATATAATAAAGCAATACGAAGTCATACTAATGAGCAAATTCCCAAGAGAAACATAAAAATTAATGGCAAAATAGGTAGATAAGTAGTTTTTAGAAAGGATATTAAGAGACATTTTCCTTAGGTCACTAATTCCTGCTTTGTCATGATAGTTTTTAAACATTAAAATCTTAAAGTGGATTTAAACAAGACAATTCTAATTAATTATTAAACCAGGCTCATTTGTTAGAATAAAATGCATTTTGATATATGTTTATGGAGATGATCTCTCTCCCAAGCTTACTAAAGATAATTTATATACAAAACTAGCACATAATCAATGTATTCAAGTTGATGTGTTTAGACATATTTATGCACTCTGTTACAATCAACTAAATCTAGGCGATACACATCACCATCATTTTCAGAAGTGCCATTCTAGATTCCAGCTCACTGAAGAGATGAGTTTAGTAGATGCAGCTAGAATATTATTTCAAGAAGAACAACAAGCTTAAGATGCAGCTGATTTACTACTTTATCAGTGATACTGTAAGTTAGTTTTAGGGATCTCTCATTGGAAAAATCTAATCAATCCTCTAGGATTTTGTGAAATACAGAATGAAAGACTTTAATATTACTTATCCAATCCACCATTTTGCCCAATGGAACTTTCTATTTTCACAAGAGAGAGAATAATATTGGTTAAGAGATGTGGAAAGAGAATAGAGGTGGTGCTGAGAGGTAGATATTATAGATCTGGGAACTTAAAGTCTACTTATTACTTTCTGTCTGGCCTCTAGATTACTGACCAGTAAGCCTCAGAGTTAAGATTTTACTTTATTTTTGAAAACAGTAAAAAAATAAAAAAAAATTTTAGTGAAAACTTAAACACTTTGAGTATCAGTGAAGTTTTCTAAACAATGCTCTTTCTTTTCCCCTCTCTTCTCTCTCTCTTGCTACTTCACGATCAGATGTATTCAACTGATTTTCCTGGGGTTTGGTTTTTATACTCTTCATAGAGGATCTTTAAGTAAAGCCAAAAGGTGTGTACGTAGAGCAGTCTTGGGGATGCTACAGGTCTACTTGCTGGAGAAGCGATCTCAGAACAAGGACTGAAAGCCAAGTTTTAATGATGCTCCCCTGCTCCCTTGTAGATAATTCTTTGAATTTTGCAGCTAGACTTGATGGGTTAGGGAACTGGCTTAACAACTCTTAAAAGTAGCTAGGTATCAGTTGTCATTGGTTATTTGTGCTCTGAAAAGGGATACAATTAATAAATGAAGAGATGTAGAGAGCAGTGTCCCTCAGGATTTGAATGGTGTGAATATACTCTATGTGATTTTCTCTGGGAAGTGTCTCATTAAAAATAATGAGATGGGTGCCTGCTTTCTTATGACATAATTCTCAGCTACTGGAATGTCCAGTACAAGATTATAGCACTTTTTAAAAGCTGTGAATACTGGATTAGTGGCTGGGGTGGAAGGACATGGAGATGTCATTATTAGTTTTAAGTGGAGAATAAGGTGGGAAAATTGGGACTCAATGGGATGGGTGTACATAAAAAACAGTTGAATCACAGAAGAATTATCTAAAAGGCCTTTTAAGATGAAGATCATTATGATCTGGTCTTGAAATTTTGTGTTGGCAGATATGGGATGGATCTATGGGATTGGCATTTTGAAGAAATTTCCAAGTTGAGGAACAATAAGTTTAAAAACCACTACCTTAACCTAGTGAGAGACAATCTGGCTCATGTGGCCGAGTGATCTTAAAGATAATTGTTGATAAGTGAATGTGATGATCTAGAGGGAAGAACAATCAGCTACATAAGTTCGTCTTAGTAATTAGCATAGTTCAGGAAGTTGCATGTTGGACTTTGTACTATTATGGGTCTTGAAGGAATATAGCCTCAATTCCCAGTTTCTATTTCATCCCAGAGAAAAGCAGAAAGGAAACTTTGCTGGTTTTGGTGAAGTAATAGTAATTATTGAGTTTGAAAACAGAGCAAATATGCTTATAGATGCTGCAAAATCATGGTAAAGGAATACAACTAAGAGACCACCCTTAGGGAAACAGAGTCCTAAATTCCAGTTCCCAGAAATCTTTGTAAAGGCTGGAGGGTTCTCCTCCAAGCTGAGGGACTTCATGAAGATAGAACTGAAAAAGAATAGGGAGATCTTTTCCAAATTATTCCTCGAGTTTCTCTAGAAAGATCCTCTTAGTATGGCCAATGCTACAAGACAACCTGCTAGGAGCTGTAGGGAAGCTTCATCAAAGTCCGCCATACCTTTCTTCTAAACTCTTTAAATGTTTATTTGACTGTCTACACAATCTTTTTCCATCCTTGGCTCATAGCAGGTAACCATTTACTACAGATAGCTACACAGTTGCTTAATTACCAATTCTCAAGTGTACTGAGGGCTTTGTTCATGGCTTCCTTCCTAACACAGAGTCTGGGACTTCACTGGCATCAAGTGCTTGCTGAATGGAAAGTAAAAAGATGCTAAATTTGTGAAGTCAAATGTCGGGGTTCTTGTTAGAAACACATGTAGGCTGAGCTTTCCACCTTCTTCAGTTCATCACACTCATTTTCAGTGGCATATAGGATGTGAGTATAACAAGTTTCGAGAACAAGTATTAAATGTCATTAATCCCCAAAGGAGAATGTAGTTATTTAGAGGTCTAGGACTTAAGAACTACTGGAAGAATTGGCTAGATTAGCCCAAGTTGGATACCTGGCAGGGTGACTGAAGTGAGCTCTAAACTCTAAGGATTGAGTCTATAAGCAGGAAAACATTCTCCATCTCTACCTCAATGACAAACAGTTTCAGGTTGGTTAAAGTGGGACTTTGTGATGACCACCGAAGACAAAGCTGTTGATATACTTATGAGAACATTGAGCAAGATAAAGATGATATTTTCTATGCATTCAGTAGCTGCTCATTCTCCAACAGTATATCATGAGAGAAGGCCATGTCTCTACTCTCTGTATTTCAAATGACAGAGCTGGCCTTGGGCTACGGTGCAACCCTTATGAGGGTTGCTTTAGGATGCCTCTGACTGCTTTCCCTCGGGCCAGGACTTCAAAGCTTTATTGGTGAAACATGGAACTCTGATTGGTCTGACTTAAGGCTGCCCACATTCTTTAACACACTCACTATGACACAGAAGGAAAATAAAGGGTAGGGATCTGTTAGTTAGTTCCCAAGAATGGAGTAAAATTTCTTTCAGGAGAGAACTTCCACATAGTACAGGGGTTCCTGCAACAACTGACAGGCTAGTGCTACTCCCTGAGCTAGCTGAGCTGGAGCCCTGGTGGCAAGTGTTCTTGGAAGCCTTACTGGTATTTTTCGGCCAGGGATGAGATACTGTATTTGTGTGGTCAATGATCATCACAGGTCCCGTTTTAATAAGCTAGAGCAGATTATCATTGAGGTGGAGAGAAAAGAGACCGTCCCTGCTTGTAGACCCAGTTCTGTATTTGGTTTCTAGCATTAAATCAGTCCAGAGATATCCAGGGAAGATAAAATCAGCAGGTGACCTTAGCTGGGGAAGCATTAGGAGGATCAGGTAGAAACCGTTACTGACACTGTGGTGGTGGCACACTGCAGGGTCTATATACCTATAGAGGAATCTAGGAGTGCTTAGAGAACATTTAAGGCAAGATTCCGGTTTCTGTGTTGATGTGTAGTAAGTATACGCTGGAACACCAGGTCAGGGTATAGGCAACATTTAAAGGAACTGTCTTGAGATGTCCTTTATACAGGATACCAAATAGGCAAGGGTGGAGAGTCTATATCACCCCTGTGGATTGCAAGGGCAAGTCAGGCCTAGAGGTGAGGTTTGATATGAATAGCACCCAGAGCCTCAGTGAGGTAGAGGCCATGGTTAGGCAGAAATCAGGAGGCTGGAGAATGAGCAGAATGCAGCTGGCTATTCTGGGCAGAAAGAGAATTTGGGTTTATACCAAAAGATCAAGATCACAGGTGCTATTTGACATCTAAGGCCCTGGTCTTCAGAGTGTCAAAGCTTCCACCTCTGTGGTCTAGTTAGGAGCTGGTTACTTCCACGTTGTCTCCTCTCACTCCACATCATGGGTAGAGAGGGAGGGACTCATGCCACGCTATTGGTGAAGTGATGAGCAAGAACACTGAGGGTTTACTCCAGGATCCCTAACAAGTGCTCAGGCACCGAGGAACACAGACCCTCATCCTGAGGACACCATTGTATTCTATCTGTGGTGAGGGCTGCTTTGAATGAATCAAACCTTACAGAGTGAGTTTTATTAAGAGAAATACCCAATCTCTCACTTACTTTGATTTCAATTATTTCCAGAATGCAGTTCTGGAATTATGAAACTTTAAAAAGGTCGGGGTCATTGTTATTGGTATTCTCTTTGTTTGTCTGTTTGTTTTGAACACGGAATCTCTGATTAGTCTAAAGCAGCCAGGGCTCTTGACTCTTGAATCAGCTTTCTTCCTGCTCTATATTTGTAAAATTAAATTGCAAGGAAATTACTGAAATTCACAATAATCAAGTTTCTTTGTAGTTTACAAATGACTAGCTGCCAAGGAAAGCCTCTTTAATTAAATTATATTACAAATATGCTACTATTTCAATGAAAGCCTCTACTTGCCTCTCAAGTCACTCATGCTAAAACCCAAAGTCCTCGTCAGCCCCCTCTCTCACCTGTCTTCTTCAATCTCATTTCTTACCAGTTTTTTTTTTATTTCAACTCTCTAGACCCCAGCTTTCTCATGCTCAGACACAGTGATTCTTGTTTCAGT
This sequence comes from Peromyscus aztecus, assembly GCA_902168405.1. Taxonomy (NCBI): domain Eukaryota; kingdom Metazoa; phylum Chordata; class Mammalia; order Rodentia; family Cricetidae; genus Peromyscus; species Peromyscus aztecus. Next base: position 13,701 of record CABHPQ010076374.1, on the reverse strand, counting down.
TTGCACATTTGAATCCCTTGGATGGCTCTTAGGATGTGTACCCTACTTCCAGAGACTCTGATCAAGGCTACATATGGTAGACCCTGTGTGCAGACAGCATCCAGTGATGCTAATACAAAGGCTGTGTGTGGAAAAGTTACTTATACCACTGAACTACATCCACGTCCTTTTCTCTGGGAAAAATGTCACAAGAACAGGAATTGGGAATTCTTTAACATTTTTAGGGAAAGGGATTTTTTTTTGTTTTTGTTTTTCGAGACAGGGTTTCTCTGTGTAGCTTTGCACCTTTCCTGGAACTCACTTGGTAGCCCAGGCTGGCCTCGAACTCACAGAGATCCACCTGCCTCTGCCTCCTGGGTGCTGGGATTAAAGGAGTGCACCACCACCACCCGGCGGAAAGGGATTATTTTAACTAGCAGGAGTATATAGTATTGGGGAAATTTCTGCACCTATAAGAGTCCTAATGGCACTGCACATTATTAATATGAAGAATCTTTATGCCATAGGTAAGCTAACATTATTACTTAAGAGTTCAGCATTTCCTCTTTTAGCCTGGAAATAACTAGCTCTCGTATTGATTTTCTTCTAGTCAACCTAATATTTTGCAAAAATTTAATTGGTCATATTAATTTGTCTTGATACATAATGTAACTTAATCAGACTGAGGCAATACAGACCTGTTTTTCTGGGGGAATCCAAGAAAAGTACACATCATTCAAAACTCTGAAACACCATCCTTAATCATTTTTGCAATAAAAGTTGATCATACACTTAAGTATAAATTTGTTTCATCTGATTTGTTTAATGTTACTGGAAGAATAAGGAAGAGACTGGCCTTGAGTCTTACCCTTGGGGAATTAATTCTTTCACTCTTTTGTTATTAAAGTGTATTTATTTATGTAGATGTGCATGTCCACGTTTGTGTGTGCAAACATACACATGTGGTTGTTCGTGATTTTGTGTGTAGCTGTTCTCCACATTCACTTTTGGTCTTCTTTTCTTGAAATAGGATCTTCCACTGACCTGAAGATCAACAATTCAGCTAAACTGGCTGGCCTGCAAGGCCCAGCACTTTTGTCTCTGTCTGCCCAGAATGAGTTAACTCCCTTGTCTCAGTAAAAGGTTCATCTATTTTGAGGCCTGACAAGGATTAGAATTGAATAGAAGCTCAAGTGTCTCATGGCCACTTCAGCCTGTGCTGCAGTTAATCTTTAATTTTAGTATTCACTAAGACACATAGAGAGGAGTGAGGAAGGGTAATCAAAGGTGGTAATCTGGGGAGCTCAAGTCTGAGGACATGGAGTGCTTAGATTGACTGACTAGAATTTGACAGACTGGTATCCACAAAGGAAGTGGGGGAAACTTTCATAGAGAAAACACTTCGGGTTCAGCTTCTGAAGCCCCAACCCTGTTGCTGATTTTTAAAGCAAAATATAAAGCAATAAGTAACATTGAAATGACATCATAAATACAAGTGAATCCCAGCTAGTTTCTTTTCCAGTCACAGAACATTTTAGAAAGACTTCAGTAAGATTTGGAAGAGGTTGGGCACACACAGTAACTGCCACAGGTCTGTATGAAATTCAAATTTGATGTTCTGACTCAGGTTGTCACAATCGTTCTTGGGTCTAGGAGGTCAAGGAAATTGCTCTGTTTAGCATAATCCCAGAGACCTCTGTGAGGGATGATAGGGACATCTCACAGTTGCCAGCTGAGATTAAGCCAACTCATAGCCATCCAGGTTAGATCTGCAAGAAAAATCTTGTGAGCAGAGGTGCTTGGCTGCCTAGATAGAGCTGTGTCTATAAAGACCTGGCAGTAAAATCATATGTAGTTCCCTTAAACTTTTCTTGATGAGAGTGAACAGACTCTTGCTGAACTAAAGTTTATTTTCACAGAGAAGTATAGGTATTCTTGCATGTGATATAATAAAAGTATCTTTGTATTAAGAAAGGGTTCATATATATATACATACATACACACAGACACAGACACACACACAGACACACACACAGACACACACACACACACACACACACACACATATATATATATATTCCTTATATAAACACTACCAGGAATGAATAGATGACAAAAGCAATCACCTGAGACATTTTAAAACAAGATATATAAAGAATTTAGAAATGCCCAACCCAAAACCTCTAGAATACTTCCCCAGACAAGGGAACTATCACTTATATAAGTTAAAATAAAGAATGACCACATACTTACCAGATGGGCAGGAGTGACAAGGGACATCTGCTTTGCGAATGGTGGTTTCCATGTCCCCTTGTTTGCCTATGCTACTTTATTATGGCTCAATGAGATCGGGCCATTAGCCATGGCTCCTTCAGCCCAGTGAAGGAGGCTGACCAGCCAAGGAGGGGAGAAGGCACAGCTTCAGAGATTCTCCACCATTTGCTTCAAGTAGCACAAGAGGAGAACACAACAAATAAGACCCACTTAGAGATTCTGATTCAGCGCTTCTGGTTGGGGGTTAAGATTTGTATTTGAATTCCCTGCCTTTCTCACTAGCTTGCCTTCAAACCAGGCCATTTCTTAACCTACGTGGTCAACTCTAGCCAAAACAAACTCCTGGAAGTGCCAGGAATCTGATGATCTGTATTCTGCCTTTGGTCCACATGCCATAACATACCAGGAATGTTTTCTCTTCCTCTCTTCTAGCTTTAGCCTACACTTGTACAACTGTGTGGAGGACATGCCAGACACTGATTTCTCTCTCTGGTCTCATTTGCTGGCAATCCCCCTGAATTTGTGATCTCTGTTTCTGCACTTGTTACACACAGTGATGTTCTCTGACTTAAAATTATCTCTTTCCTGCAGCTTTGGGTGTGAGGATCAGGCACCTATGATCTCCAAAACATGGGGCAACAACAGGATATCCAAGAAAAGTCCCAGTGAGGGCCCAGAATTGATGGTGTAGTAAAAACTAGAGGTCTTGAACCAGACCAAAGACTCTTTGCAATGAACACTTGCAAGTAAAGATATATGGACAAAGAGGGTTTACTTCGTGATTCACTGTGTCACACTGCAGCTTCCATGATGAGAGTTTTATTTTTTCCTTTTTTTTCTCTTAAATTTTGTTTTATTTGGGTGGGGGGGGCTGCAGGGGCAGAGGGCAGATGCGAAGGGACAGAGAAATGAATGGGATCAAGATGCATGATATGAAAGACAAATTGAATAAATAAAAAAGTCAAATAAATTATCTCTTTCATTAGACTGTAGACTCTTATATAGGGAGGCTATGTTCATCCCCTTTTATATGTTCAAACTCTCAGCATAGCTATACCTGACTTTCACTGAGCATTAAGTCAGAAGAATTTTTGAAGTAAGTAAAATGTTTGTTGAATTACTGATTCCTATAATTCTATAAAATCCTGTAAAATTCCAGTTTATAATTTGTCATTGAATAACTGAAAATTGATAAAATTAGGATAAATCGCTGAGTTGGAAGAATAGCTGTGAGGGGAAAATGGTCAGGCAAATATAACCAACAACTGAGAAAGCACAGCAGATGTAGTTAAAGGTTCTTCATGTGCAGGCTAGGGAGGCAGTCAGGCTGACAAGGTGCTTGCTGCACAAGCGTGAGGACCTCACTGTTATCTTCCACACTGACGGAGAAAGCCACATGCTCTGCCCCTGAGGAGGTGGCACAGGAGCAGCTTGGAGGCTTTTTTCTAGCTAGTCTAATCAGTCAGCAGGATTCAAGTCCAGTGAGAAACCCTTCCTTAAATAATGTGAAGAGACAGGGGGATTATTCAGCAATTGCTGTTCTTGCAGACGACTGTGCTCTGGTTCCCAGAATCCACATTTGAAGACTCACAACCATATGTTTCAGCTCCAGGGCATCTTCTGGCCTCTGTGGGTATCCCTCCACCCACACACACACGTTATTCATGTGAACTCCCCTAAAATAGCATACAGAGACCACTGTATTATATAATACAACTATTGTTGTATAATAATACAATTGTATAATTCAACTATTAAAACATAGTTGTAGGTTTGTTTTCATACCTTAAAAATAGCTTTTTAAAGTTCATAAATAAAGTGTAATTTTAAGTTTATTTTTAGTAATCAAATTAGTTAGGCTCAAATATAAGTAGATTTTGCCCCATTTAATAAAAGAACCTGTCATTTCTCATATTTTATTCTCTCAAGAGAATTAAAAAGAAGCAGAAACAAGTTCAAATTAACTATGGTTCAGGCTTTCTCATAACGTTAGATTAGGTGTCAGAGACAGTGAAGAATGACTGTGGAGTGGCTGCATGAGTTCAGATGTGCCTTCTGGTGCTGGGAACCACCACAAGAAAAAATACTGCATTGTGTGCTGATGAGGGAGGTGAAATGGCTGGCAGTCAATCCAAGCCGAGGTCAGGCTCATGCTTAATTGGTGCAGGAAGTCTCGGAAGCACACACATACCATGGCACCTTGCCCATCTTACTGGATTATTGGTGTGGGCACTTAAAAATGAAAGAGAATGATGCAAAGCTTTGATGACAAAGCTATGCTAATGTAGACAGACTGATCATGGACCACGTGAACAACAATAAAGCGGAGCAAAGCAGATGACCAAGGAGTTGCTGTGGCAACATTGCTCATACTCTGCTCAAGTATTCTGAAAAGTTACCTAATTATAGAAAGACATTCTATAGATGTCTTGGGGGGGGTGCTGTAATGTGTACCCTTATGATCTTAATATATTATAATTAATTTAATATAATAATATATTATAATGTATGTCTATAGATTTGTACTTTAGTACAATAAAGAAATTTCTATTCAGGTACTGGGTCTGTCAGATGATGACAGTTTTCCTGAGGATGCTGCCATTTACTTCCCCAAATTAGGATTCTCTGGATACCTATTAAAAACTTAGAAAGAATTCTTCCTGCTGTTTGGTTATGGAATGGAGCTCAGGGTATTGAGAAACACAGGAGTTTTGGACTAAGGTGGATCATAGTTGTGATTCTTAGATTTACCGCTTATTAACTGTGGGTTTTAAGGGAAATTATTTTACTTACTGACACCTCAGGTTCTATGTTAATACTTGTGTATGAGGTGTATGAAAAACCAAATGTATATGTGTGAAAAAGTATTTAACTAGAAGAAAATATCATACATACACCCTCAGCAAACATTAAATTTACTTGGTTTTAATTTTGTTACTGTGTGTTGGTTAACTTAATTACTTTTTCTATTGTTTCTTCAAATTTTCAACATCTAAATTTTAGAAAATATATCTATATCCCACTTGTATTTGTATGCTTCTGTCTTCTTTATTATTTTCCTTCTGGTAGAAAACTTTCATACCCTCTTGTGTACCTTGCTAGAGATACTAGGCTATTACTGGGGCATCAGGGTAAAGTACCATATAGGGTAAGAGATGTCTGTTTTCTGGATTTTGAGACTCTTGGTTTGCTTGAGTCTCATGGTTTCTCACAACCACGAGGCACCTAGAGCTGCTCAAAGCTATATTTACAATTTATTTTCACTTCTTCGTGGATTTGAGCACTCATCATCTGAGACCTGTTTAGAAATCTAGTCTGTTCTTAGGCTTCAGATCTAAGTTCTGAAATATCTCAGGTGCTTGGATACTTAACCCTCATGAGTGCTGGGGTTGTGCTCATTTTGGCATATTTAGGTGCCTGTTGCAAAACTCTTTTGGAAGTTAAAACAAAGATAGAAAATCTAGAAAAAGCAATACGAGAAGTGCAGGTGAGTAAAAGGACTCACAGCACATCCCCAGCTTTCCCATGCACTCTCCCCATGTTCCTTGGAGCTGTGGTGACCTGCAGTCTCCCTCATGCTCTCCCACTTGGAGTGACTGTGCAAGCAGTAGCCATTTCCAAGCCTGCCTTCTTCTTACCTCGTCTTCTTGTTTTTCCTGTGATTGAAATCTGGATTCTCCAGGGTTTTAGAGAGAAGCAGATATTATTTATTATTTTTATAGCCTTGTAGGCATTCAGAAAATGTTTGGCCTCAAAGTATTTTAATAAAATATTTAGCTGCAGTTACAAATGAACATTTTGGCTGGAGTTTTGTTAAATACAAGCTTGAAGCTGAAATTTGGTAAAGCTGTCTTAAATACATCTGTCTTTGTCAATGAATATGTTTGTTTATCAAGTGCATACTTTCTGCATTTTTGTGGAAGAGAAGGTCAGATGGAGGAGCATGAGGATTGGAGTGATTATGAATAGAGGAAGGGATTTATGGAGCATGGTGTGTAGAGATAAGGCATTACGAGAAGAGAGTTTGAGTCATCATGTGCATGAGTGGGTGTCCAGTCCAAGGCCAAAGCCGGAACTGCCATTGAGCTGAGCTTCCTATCGGCATGTTTTCCATGTTCTGAATGGTGATGACATTCTTGAGTAGGTAGTCACAATTATCAACAGAGAAGTATTGCTGATACAAAGGATGGTTCTTATAAATAAGCTTTATCTTTATCTAGTTTAAGCTTCTACAAAGCCCTAAAAATGGTCACCTCTAATTCAAGGGATCAGTTGCATTCTCCCAAATGGAAGATAAGCAGTTGAATACATAGCTTTTAAAAGAACAGCCATTATGAAGTTGGATGATGAAAATGACATGTGTGATTAGAGAGAAAATTGTTATTAGACCAGTCATTATGGGTTGCCTATGTAGCCTGGACTCTCACAATGGGCATCTCTTCCTTAAAAAAGAAAGAATATTTTGAAGGTTTCTAGAGACCAGAGACATACCAACAAGTAATTGCAGTGACATGAGCTAGTCTGTTGTCTCAGGGGATTGTAGTTACAGTGGTTGAATCAGCTTGGGCCTACCTTCTTTGGTAGATTCTATCCACAGTAACACAAAGAAGGAAGTTAACCCTTGGAATTTTTAGTAGAGTATTTAGAATTCAATCTTGTTTAGATTATTGTAATAGAGATAAAAGAAATTCTAAATCAACAAACCAGGAATGGAGGTGGTTAGGTATTTGAAAGTGGCAAACAAGTATGTCTTAACAGCAGCATGGTTGGACACTGCTCAGAGGAGACAACTTAAATATTGTCAGCCCCTTGGAGCAAAGGCCAGGTTTGAGTTTTCTTTGGAATTCTCACGATAGCCAACTGGGACTCCATCTTATTGAGGGGATGAGTGTCAGTGTTCAGTCTGGGAAGATTCAGAGCTTGTAGGAATGTGGTTATTTAGAAGCAAATGCTTTCCCCCAATCTATTTGACTGGTTAGTGCCCCAGAAAAAAGTACTTGGCCAACTACAAATGCTCAGCTTTCTCATATAAGACACGGGTTCAAAAATCTATCTCATAAAATTGCTAGAGGTTTAAACAAGACCATTCATATGAAGTGTCTAACGATGTCAGATATTGAAGCACACTACTTCTGCACTCAAGTGAATACCATGGACCTAACTTTGCACTAAATTTATGTGGATTATCTTATTCAATTTTTACAACAACTCTATCAAGATTCTTGAAGAAATCAAATGAAAGTGGGGGAATGTTTAATAGTAGTATATTTCTATGGCGTTGCAAAACCACATGGAACTTGTTTCATGGAAGGACAAATGTGTGTGGGGGCAACTATGAATGAGAACCAGGAGGCATAGCTATTTTTGTAATTGTGAAGAGCTTTGTAAAGAAGTCTGGAGAAAGCTACCCAGCCCAGCCTGTGAAAGGGCATTAGGGATTTTATGGGCAGGAGCAAAGGTAGGCTAGAGATGGGTCTGTGAGGAAGGGATGAGGGAAGCATCGTTCTATATCACTGTGAAGATATTAAGGGATGTGCGGGACTTCATAGAGAAGATATAGGGGCCATCTAAGGAAGAAAGCTTCTATGCAAGGGTTGAGGTAGGGCTGATAGAAGAAGTTCTGGTGCCTGAATGTTGATGCTTGGAAACAATCTATTCGGCTGGGACTTGAAAATTAAAGGCAGTAGAAAAAGCAACGAGGCTCTTAGAAGACAGAGAATAAACACACAGGCTTTTCTGATTGTGTGTGTTTAGAGAAAAGAATGCCAAGATCCTTCAGAAATATATATATTTTTAAATTATTCAGTCGAGGTAAAGACAAAGTAAAACACAGAAATTGTTAGTACACAGTTTGACAAATTATCACAAAATGAACACACCCCATAACCACCACCCAGGTCAAGAAAGAGGACATTACTCTCTTCATCAATATTTGCTACTCGTAGTTCACAGACTGAGTTTCTTAAATAAATTTATGTCCTTTCCATGCAGACATTTAAACATAAATATGACCAGTTAAGACAGTTTTCCCATAAAGTGAGAAGAAAGTTTGTTTTAAAGAGTGAGTCAGAGTAAACACTTTAAGCCCACAAAATTCTATAAAAATCTATATAATGCATAATTAACATATAATAAGAGATAATTTTATATCCCTCCCAAATCCACTAGAACAGAATATTAAAGTCCAAAGAGGAGCTCCCATTTTTACAATGGAACATGTTTCTTAAAGTGTTTCAGCATATATATTACTGTTGGCACTGTTTTAAGTACATCGTGTACTCAGCAAGTATTTGTCAATAATGATAATGGTGATATGTTGCCTTTTAATATTATTTATCATGTTCCCTCTAAAGCAATAACTTCTACAAGAAATAATCTTCTAGTTCTTCTGAAGTTCCTGGCTGGAGCCTCACGAGAGAACATTTGATGGGTGTTAGTGATAACGTTTTATGCATCACTGAAATCATTTTTCTCTTGCCCTCTGTTGTCCCCAGCCACACAGCTCTGGGTTTTGCAGATGTAGAAGAGGGGAGGAGTAAGAGAAAAATGATGAAAACAGAAATAAGAAGGGAAACTAATGTAGAATTAAAGAAAGTAAAAAGGGCCATGCCTTCTTTCGCTCTGAGGATGTTTCTACTAAAAGTTCAGTCTAGTGATTAACCATGCCATATTAATAGAGTAGATTTAATTCTGTGTGTAATTATATTTTTGTCAGTCATAATTTGTGAGCTTCTCTATGGCAGCCACCAGTGGCGGGTGGTCACTAACATAGGGGAAAAAAAAAGCCATTTGCCAAATTGGAATGGTGATGAATACTTCCCTTGAAATTTTACAGACCATGGAGTGCATGTGATATGTAAATTTGATGATTAATAGCAATTGTAGCACATTTCTCTGTTTATTAATGTTAAAGCAGTCTTGTTTTATGAACACTCCAAATGATACCCACAATGTTTTGAAGACATTAATGGTTTGTTTAAACTTGATTTTAAATTGTCAGCAACATTAGGAAGGAAGAAGGAATTTCTTTAACAAGAATGTGAATTTTATGTTTTTCTGTGTCTTTAGTAGCAGAAAGTTGATTTTATCATTTTGATATTTGGGTTAAAGTATTCATAGATCTACACTTTATTAGACCTTCTAGCTTTCCACATCAGCCAGGAGATTATAACTTAACAGCTTTACTTTTCAATGACAAAACGAGGTTATTTATTGCATGTTTTCAAATAGATATAGGCAATTTCAAGGAACTATGGGAACATGTCTAATGGCACAAATAAAACTAACGCATAGTTTGGGCTAAGTAGCTACATGGCCTGAGGCTACTTTACCTTTGGTCCTTACAGTCAAGTCATAGTGAAGATATGGGGGAATTTATTTAACCTCTAGGAACTTCAGTTTTCTCATCTTCAAAAGTCAAGCTTCAGGTTAGGTTATTGCAAGGACCAAAGGGGCTGTGCATGTGAAGCCCAGCACAATCAGTGCTCGACAGATAATTCTATTGAGGAAAGTATTCCTTTATAGTTTTTAATGCTGTGGTTCTGAAATGTACTTCATTTACACAGTTATTAAAAACCCTGACATTCCTTGGAAGAAGGGAGGAAATCCCTCATGGACTCACCTGGCACAGTTCTTCAAGGGAAGCCATGATCTGGGGATCACCAGGACTGGGACAAGGAGCAGGACCTGGAAGGGTGAAAAGGAAAGATAAGAGTGTGTTTAGGAGGCACTGAGGGAGACTGATTAACCCTCTTGTTGGCATATTTTCTCTTGCAGTTTTACCTCTGTGAATGTAATCTAGAGTGACTGGAAATAGCCTGAATCTAGGCCATCTTTAAAGCCTGTATACTTCACCCTAAACTCAAAAACAACATTCTACATTTTTTGACAAGAGTTTTCTCCAGTAATGGGACACAAACAGAGTAGAGAATATCTTGTTTGCTTGTTTGTTTTAAATATGAAGACATTTAGTCCAGATAAATTAAGTAGGGGTATCTGGTACTTAACCAGATTTTCTGACTGGAACACATAGTTCCTTGATTGTTCTTCTATACTATTTTGTCTGAAATACTGAGTTGTATACATTCACATAATTTCTTCCTTCCCATTTAAAAGTTTTCTGAACCTCATTTTCTTAATAAAATAGGACTCTTTTAAAAATTATTTATTTTACATGTATGGATGGGTGTTTTGTCTCTATGTATATCTGTGCACTACATGCATGTCTGGTGCCCATGGGTGCCAGACAAGTGTGTTGGGAAACCTGGGATTGGAGCTACTAATGGTTGTGCATGATTATGTGGGTGCTACGAACTGAACTTGGGTCATCTAGAAAAACAGCCAGTGTTCTTAACTACTGACCTACCTCTCCAGTCCCTAAAGTGTGACTCTTAATAATGCCTTTGTTGTGTTTGTGGGAAAGCAAAGGTAGATTACATGTGTGCTCCATGCAGCAGTGTCTATCAGATGCTCATGTTGGTAGCTGTAGCACTCACTATGCTAGCTTCCTGGTATTGCTCTTATGTTGGTGCTTTTTCCAGCAGAATGTTTCCCATGTTTCAAAAGATTTTTGCATATCAATTGCATTATTGGTTAACCCTTTCTTTTTTTTTTTTTTTTTTTTTTTAACCATTATCAACTACTGGCTGGAACTACAGCAACAGCAGGAAGGTTGAGTTGATTTGAATTCAGTGAAGTCAAGAAGTCTGGTGTCTAGATAACCAGTCTGTTTTCATCAAACTTAAGGTGCTCCCTGAGTTGACTTAGTGTCATCTAAAACACCTTGCTGACCTCCAGCACTGTCTGTAGACTCTGGGAATAGCTGAACTCTTACTTTTTAGTGAATGAGCCAAACCTCATTATTATGATCTGAGTAAGCTGATGCTTTGTGTGTGATCTAATTCAATTTTTGGTTGTTACATTTTTTCCATCACATCATGGGAAATTGGTGTGGCCCACAAGTAATCAAAATAAATTGGTTAAGAATGAAATAGAAGATGAATTATTAACAAACTACCAGGGGTTACTGGTTAATGGACATACCAATAGTTTAGATACCACATTCTGATGTGTAATACACAAATTATGTAATTTACCCGTTGTTGTCAGAGGCCAAGTCCAATTATAATTTACCCTTCAGTCATGCAATTTTATAGTATCAAAACACAAAGGAAAATTTCTTAATACGCAGAGTTTCCTTAGTCTATCACTTATTGCCAAATTTAACTGCTGCTGGTGCAAACTGCAGAGAATGCTGAAAAAGACAGTCATATAAAGTCATCCTTTATTTTGCCAAAATACGTTACATAGGAAGTAAGTCTTGAGTCTTTCAAATACTATTGGGCCAGGCTGAAATAATTTCATTGTAAAAGCATTTTCTTTCTCTTTGTGCAGGCTAAGTGCATATTTTGTGACCTTAGGAATAACTTTCCAAAGCTGTGTGAAGAATGTAGCAATACAATCTAATAAGAATTATGGCTCACAACTTGAATGATGTCAGTATTCTTTTAATCCTCCCAGACTAAAACGTTTCTAAATAGATTTCTTAACTCTTTATTTCTAAGGAAATAAGGAGAGTTTTGTAATTTCATTGGCAAAGTAAGAGTTAAAGGAGGATAAAACTTTCCCTTATTGATGCTTGTGTATGTTATTAAGATGAATATGTTTTAAAGGCTATGCATTTTAGACAGTATTTTTATAACTATGTATTATTTTGTCAGTCTTTTTGTTTTGGTTAGCTTTTGTCCATTTGACACAAACCTGACATATCTGAGAAGAGGGAATCTCAGTTGAGGAATCATCCCCATCTGATTGGCCAATGGGAATGTCTATGGGGGCGTTTTCTTGACTGATGTTTGATATAGGAAGGCCCAGCTCACTGTGGGCCGTCTCTCTCCTGGGTAATAGAAGGTACAAGAAAGGTAGCCATAGTGAACCTGGGAACAAGCCAGTAAGCAGTCTTCCTCCATGGGTCCTGCCTCTGCTCCTACTTGAGCTCCTGCTGCGGCTTTCCTCAATGATGGACTGTGAGCAGGACCTGTAAGCCCCAAATCTCTTTCCTTCCCCAAGCTGGTTTTGATCAGTGCTTTATCACAGCAACAGAAACCTCACTAAGACACTTTTCACACCTTATTTAGTGTGAGAAGAGTTTTTGATTTCAGTTTTCTACCTGTGGTCTTTTCCTTTCTTCTAGTCAGTGGTCACAAACTTACCTGGCTGGCAATTACTGGGCCCATTTGGAGGTCCTGACTGAGGAGTTCTTGACATGGGTGTGAAAACTCAGATTTCTACCTGGTTCCCAGATGATGCAAGCAGTAGGTAAGTCATACCTTGATAATCACTGCCCTAAGCCATGTTACAATTTTTCGTCTTACAATTTAACTGGGTGAGCCATGCAGTCCTCTAAGGTGAGGCCAAAGGTCAACAAACTAGCTATCATTTGGCTCTTTCACTAGACTTGTGACAAGCCAAAGTACTGCGTATAGAAAAATCACAGTTTGATAAAGTGGTTCAGCGCTTGATGTTGACAGACGGAAGAATCTCTACCGGTAAGTGTGTGATTTTTTTTTCAGAGACATCACATTTGCCTGCAGAGATTTCTCAGTCTGCCACTGTGCAATTACATCTAGGGTGTAAAACAGTTACTCACTCTACAATGGCCCTTCTAGTCCTGTGAGACCCTAAAACTCTATTTGTGAAAGATTTACATTAGATAGGAAGTAAGGGTTATAGGTGGGGTTCAAACAGAAGAGCAAGAAAGAAGCCATTATCCGCGCCTGCCTGTGTCTCCACAGAGGGCTGAGGTGACGGGAAAGAGTGCCAGTCTCACCTGTAATGATGCTCTCAACACACTGCACGCTTCACAGCCCTTGAGTTTCTTGAAGTTTCAGACAGTCTGTGTGTTAGAACTTGCCATTGGGTTTCTTCACACCTTTCTTAGTTTATAGATGTACCTAAGAAATCACAAGGAGAGTGCAGTAGGAGATATGCTTGTCACCTTTGTTTGCCCCATCTCCCTTTTTACTTAGTAATGCCTTATAAATCACATCACCTGTGGCCAATTTTTAAGGAGTTGAAACAATGTACGGTGTGAAGCATTTACTCTAGGAGTACAGTCCAATTTGTGAATATCAAAATATTAATTCTGAAAGTGCCGGTAGTTTTTGTTCATGGAACTATGTCCCCTCTGTTAACTATTTCATCGTTTTATCAGAACAGGAATTTAGAATACTTTGTCCCTGCTGTACCCAGCAGGTAGAATAGTTCCGGTCTACAGAAAGTGTTAATAAGTATTTACTACTGACTGTTCGTTGATCCACCAAAGTGTTTTATTTCAAATATCTACCATTTAAAAGGGTCATATATATGAGTGTGTGTTTATATGTATATATATATATCTATAAAGTCACATTTATTGATATCAGAGTGAACATATTTAATTTCAGACAA